>VMBQ01001765.1:138567-157489 GCA_007657795.1 Dreissena rostriformis
TGATCGACCCCTACTTCAAGGTCAAGGTAACAGGGGTCAAAATTGTTGTGCGCATGGAAAGGCCTTGTCCATATACACATGCATACCAAATATGAAGGTTATATCTCAAGGGACATAGAAGTTATGAGCATTTTTCAAAACCTTAACGCAGATTTTGAAACCTGAACGCAGACCCCTTCTTCAAGGTCAAGGTCACAGGGGTCAAAATTTGTGTGCGTATGGAAAGGCCTTGTCCATATACACATGCATACCAAATATGAAGTTTATGGCTTTGATACTTTAGGAAAAAAGTGGACATAAACACAAAACTTAACCAAAATTTTCAATTTTCTAAGTATAAAAAGGGCACATAATTCTGTCAAAATGCAAGCCAGAATTATCTTACTTTGCCTGCCCAGTCCCCTCATGATAGTAAGTAAGTGTACTAAGTTTGAACGCAATAGCATTGATACTTTATGAGAAAAGTGTACCTAAACGCAAAACTTAACCGGACGCCGACGCCGACGCCGACGCCAAGATGATGACAATAGCTCATATTTTTTTTTCAAAAAAGATGAGCTAAAAAAGATCAGCGTCTTTCATAATTTGAATTCGTTTTATTTTTAGTCTCCTTGACAACGATTTCCGGTTTACCCACAAGTTCCCGTTCAATAACCTCCGCAAACTGGTTATGCTGCATCTGAGTAATAACAAGATCGACTTCATTCCGCCAATAGCCTTCCAGAATTGTACATCGCTCAGAGAAATGTAAGCTACAGCCATGTAATATGTTTAAGTTAACATACAATTTCTGTTAAGCCTACATGTTACTTAAATGAGGATCTTGTAAAGTAATAATAGTTTTAACGAATACCATGAATGCTTTGATATGTTTAACATCTTGTAAAGCTATAACATTAACGCTTAACGTGTTTTCGTGTAACAAAACCAATTTCTCATTAATTTGGGATGAATTAAACGATGCAAATGAGCAACAACAACTGAAACAATGGAATAAACACTAAGCCATTTCCAGGAACAATATGGGTTTGATCCATCTATTATGTTTACAAATGAAATTGAATTGACAACTGAGAATGACACCAACCCCAGTACTAACTTTAGTTCTGATGCAACATCCAGTAGCAATGCTATGAAGATAAATCCCCCAACTTTAAATCATATTCCAGACATGCCTGACAATAAAGTGTTCTTAGATGTCAACCTCACTGATGTCGGTGATTTCATTGTCCAAAATGAAAATAAAAAGACTAAAGAAGACCTTGTCTGACGTAAACAAATTTAAAAGGTTTATAATGCCAAAAGCTGAAGGCAAAGAAATCCATCTCATAGAACCAACTCGTCTTGGTGAGTATTTGGCCACTTCCTGTGGTCCCTTAAAAAGTCAAATGGCACAGATTTCGAACCAAGCTCCCTCCGTGGCATCATCGCTAGTGTTGACAGGTACCTTAAACGACATCGCTATGGATGTTCAGTCATGACAGGGACTGGAGCCCAATATGCACTCACAAGGGACACCTACAATGCAAAGAAAAAAAGTCTTAAGAAACAGGTAAAATTAAGATGAACGTTATAACTAAAAGAAATTGTATAAATAACGTATTGAACAGAAAACGTATCATTTATGACAAAATTGGGAAAAAATCTCGAGTGTAGTCTGTACGAAATTATTACGCTGGCGATACAAATGTGCAAATTAATAAATAAAAGTCGAATAGTCACATTAAATGAAATTATTCTCGGTTTGATAAATACGGTATTGTATTGGTTGTGTACATATAATTTACAAGAGAGATAATGGTAATGGTTTAGCGCGAATAATGCACGGGTTTTTTGTGGTGGATTTAGCGCGAAACAGCACGGGTTTAGCGTTTTGGGGTTTATATGATTTGCAAATCTATTGAGTCGCCATTCGAGGTGTGTATTTGACAGGCACAGGTTATGGACAAGGAGAACGAAAGGGTGATATACCCGCCCGCCCTTTATGAACATGTATATGTTTAAATAATCTGTTACATTACTTTCACATGTGTAATGTTGTAATGATAATGTCGATATTAAGTTTATTTTCAGTTTCAGTTTTTAGTCCATGTGAGATGGGATCTTAACACGAACCGATTCCTTTACCGCGAAAGTCAACGATTGTATGTTCATTTAAGTCTGAAGCATCCAAGTTTTCTTTATTATTTTGTTTAATCTTATACTTCGTTTTGTGTTTTTTATGCAAATTTTTAATTGTAAGTTATGTGCATCATATTTTACACTCCCACTTCATGGAGATTTTTCTTCGCGCATATTTATTGAAATCTTAGTATGTTCAAATGTCAGTGTTCTAATTTTTTGTTTTGTTCTGTAATGAACGTTTAATTTAACAAGTTATTCTTATTTTCTATATTTTAATACGATTATTTTATCTTTTCGTTTTGGTGTGACTGGTTAGATGTGGATTTCGGTTGAATACAGCTGTTTCAAAATTTCGTCTTATGCATACATATAATACTCGAATACTTATGATTTAACTACACATTTTTTAAGTATTAGTTTATGGATGTTATGGTTTGAGTGATTAGTTTGTTTCTTGCTGATTTCCGGGGTGCGTGCGGGATGCTTTTGATGTTTGTTTGTTATGTTAATTTGCGCAATTACATTGACCATGTAATATGTTTTGCTAAATAATACTTAATGTTACCATATTGTAATAGCTGCTTATTTGTAGATTTCTCTAAACATTAGAGGTTTCGGGAGGTGATGAAGGCACCTAAACACCGGTCTTGAGCCATGGGTCCTCATACGTCCCCCCTGCCATTAAAATAAAAAAGAAAGAAAAAGAAAAATGAGCAGTTAGGGTTGCGTATCCCGCTCGCGGTTTACCTGAATCGTTCATTACTACCAGTAAGTGTATGGGGTGTACGTGAAGTCATGTACACTTCTCTTGATTGGTGGTTGTGGATAAATCTTACAAATAATCGCAGCTTCTCTAAACTTAAATAATGTTTAACATGTGTAATGTATACGATATTAAGCAACTTAACGTGATGGATATGCGTTGGAGGCATCCTGTGTGCGCTTTGGACATCGGTTGTGATCAGGGTATTCAAACCTTATTTCTTGATTTTAGGTGAAGAGGTTACAGTCTGATTTTTATGAATAATTTTGCACTGTTCACATGCCACACATGTGCGTGTTTAAGTGTATAGAGCGACATGTCTTACATAAATTTTATTAGTATCTTTTCAGTTTTTTAAACATATGAACAAGGATGCTGCACCGTTAACGGGCGTCTCGAGACTCCTCAACTGAGCGGTGAAATTGAGGTCGATCTCCGTTGCACATAGAAGACAAACGGGCGTCAGAAGAATTGCTTTTTGCATTTATATGTCAAAGTCCTGTCAAATACAAACAACCACTCCTAATTTGTCTTAGAGTTATTAATTGTATGGAAAGGATGATTATGATATGGTTGATAATGATGATGAGGATTAAATAGTATTTTGAGAATAGAGAATAATAAATTTACTCATAACTATGAGTAAACAGTAATATTGTAAGCCTTCGAAAGATAGACTAAAATAAATAATTTGAATTAAAAAATATAGTCGAAAAGTTAAATGAAACAGTATAAGAAATATAAATCACCAATTAAGGGTCAGGGAAACCTCCTAGGGAGGCTCATCCACTGAGTGATACCGACCTCGATCTGCTCTGGGAGAAGGGGATCCTTGGCACCGAGTCTCCGAAGGCCTTGTTAAAAACAATCTGGTTGAACAACTGCCTTCATTTCGGCTTGCGAGGAACCACGGAGCCATACAATCTGCGGTAAGAAACCTTTTTTTAACACACAAACACACACAATATATATATCAATTTATCAATTTTTCTCATTATTTTGCACCCCATTTCACAAAGTACATCCGCTTTAACTTAAATTCTGTCTTTGTTAGGTGGGGAGACGTTCGCCTCCGTGTGGACTCGAATGGTGTGGAGTATCTTGAGTTAAACGAGCGCCAAACGAAAACACGCACAGGAGAGAACATCGCTGACATTAGTTCATAAAAACGGACTCCCAGAGCCTATGATAATTTTTGCTTTGACGGCTCTGGGAGTCCATATGCACCCATTCATAAACATGGGTGCAAAATTTAATCAACAATGCAAGGGTTAAGGAACACTGAAATTGCAAGAACTTATCAACGTTTACCTGTTTTAACCACAAACTCATGCAAATGGTACCATTAAAGCAAGAAATAATTGCTTTTTATTGACTTTGATTATCTGTCGCACGATGTATCCACCATCTTGGAAAAGGGGAAAAACTGACCCAATATCAGTAAGGTTGAACTACACCAATATTTTGCGCATCGGGTTATGTGATGGAGCCTATAAAAGTCGACAACGATGTGGTATTCGGTACAGAATACACTGTTTCAAATTTAAACATAAAAATGTCAGCGAGAGAAGTGTGTTGAAACATCGTCGTGTTTTTATAGGGTGCATGCAAAGGATAACATCCGTAGATTGCCATTCAGGTAAATTTAACATGTTTATGAAGTTAATTCATTATTTTCCTCAATTTGTCTCGAACGACGTCTGTTTAGTGAAGCGCACGGATTCCGTGCGCTGAACTCCACCCATGTTTATTAAGAGGTGCATATGGACTCCCAGAGCCGTCATAGCAAAAATTATCATAGGCTCTGGGAGTCCGTCTATATGGACTACGCTGACATAAGAAAAGTGTCTCCCAAGATGTTCGCCACTTATGGACCAAGATGTCCTGTGTTAATTTACAAGCTGTATTCGGATATGCGTCCATCTGATTTTTCTTCAGATCAGCACCCTTTCTACCTGGCAAAACGCACAATGGACACTGCATCCCAGTGGTTCTTGCGTCAACAATTGGGTGTCAACAAGCTAGGTCAGATGCTGAAGGCCATGGAAAAAGACGCCGGCTTTCCCGAGCACAAGAGAATAACGAACCACTCGGTTCGCAAATTTCTAGTCCAAAAACGTCGAAATGCAAACACTCCACCCACTGAAATCATGGCCATAACATGGCACAAAAGTGTCCAGTCCATAACCAATTATTCCACCATATCTGTTGAACAGCAGCAAAAGTGTTCCACCATTCTTGCTCAGTCCAGTTAATGTAACCACCCAACAGCTTCCTCGTGTTCACCTTCATGCACTGAAACTGTGGCCAAAATGCAGCCTAGACAACCACTGTCTAACGTTGAACAAGTTGATCTTGATCAAGTTGATGTTCGCCCCACCCAGTCACTTCACCAGCAAATGTCTTTCTCTCGTTCGAACAACTTTGTCTCACAATTCTTTGGTGCCACTTTCCACATCCAAAATTTTAATGTATATAATTAAATTAAATCCAAGTTATCATTGTTATTTCGTCACGAAATAACCACATATTATAACAAAGAAGCAAATATTTTGCACCTCGTGATCGAGTTGAAAGTTTGATAGTGAAAGTGAATTGTGTGTGTTGTTAGGCTACGTTGTAAACAAATGTAGTTCCTTGTATATTACAACTAAATGTTATATTGATGTTATAAAACTTTTAGATTTGCAATTCAATATGAATAAAATTGTAATTAATAACGCCCGACTCTTTGTCATAGAACGATATTCTGATTTTAAAACATGCTTATTTGATCAGCGGTTATTTTTAAAACGCGGAGTAATACACTGACCTTGGTTACACTACAGTCATTTTTAAAGTACGACAAACAGGAATGAAACAGGCATGAAAACTTATTTTGTTTAAATAAAAAGGTTTACTGAATAAAAGTGGGATAAATAGAATAATAGCCAAGGCTCGTGCTTTTTGTTTTCTAGGCCTCGCATGATAAACCTGATCTATAATCAACACTAACCTATTTTTCTTTATTAAATAAATGTTTTGGTATTAAACCCTCCGACGATGGTACACACCGGTCTTACTGTACACACCGGTCTTACTGAAAATAACGTAGTGACGTCACCATCTATGTATAGAATGTGTTTGCACAAATCTCCACGCAGAGTTGTCGTTCCATGATCTCACATACACGGTGAATGGCAAGAGATTGTTTTTGCACCATTTACTGAGATTACCCGTCTATAAGAACGTTGTTTTAGGATAAATATGTTGGATTATGAAATAGAGTGTTAAACTGGAGGGGTTCATAACGCGATAACGTCTAGTAAATACACGGAAATACATGTTTATGAAATATTAAAGTGAACACTTACATTTCTACTTTTGTTTTCCATATACAGAAACAGCACAAATGGCGGAAAAAGGATCAGACTTGACTTACGATTTTTGCTGCAATATTTGCGAAGAGGATGGTGTCAACAAGGAAGCCATGTTTTTCTGTCAGCAGTGTTCAAAAGGACTTTGTGACGACTGTATTGGGCTGCACAGGCAGTTTTATAAGAAGCACGTAGCTTATGGGGGAGGAGAGATGGATAAATGGCCTGTTGCTATGAAATCATTGGAAGATTTAAAGTTTTGTGAACAGCACGCCGATCACCCGATAGAGATGTTTTGTGAAGATCATAGTAAACTATGTTGTGCTATGTGCCACTTCCACGATCACAGGTCAGAATTGATTGTCCTTAAAATATGCAGTTTTAAGGGTTATACCTTAAACTTTATTAACATTCTACATTTACAGAAGGCTCGTTAAATAATGTGCACATTGTTATACAACTGTATAGACATTATTTAAACAACAAAAACCACTGTAGTACTAACATAATTCAAATGTTTATCGTTCTGTTTGTATTTGTTCAGCATAATGCATTCATATAGGAAATCGAAAGTACACGTTGATTTAAAATAAATAAAAAAACAATGTTTACTCAGGCATTTGACCATGATAAATAATTGCACAAGGTCACCAAGTTTTTCTTTGTAATTTATGAATGCTAAGTCTTGCTATTAAGTGAGAATCTGAATTAACATTTGCAAAATTCATATTTACTGTTCGCCCAAGACATCTTTCGACCCTTAATCTGTGTGCGTAGGTAGCTAACACGAAGACCTAGCTTTGGATTGCATTTGAGACCAGTCGAATAAAGGTCAATGTCACTGTAAATAAAAGGTAAAAATAAAAAAAAACTGAACAAACATGTTGTTTCCGGTCGATAATGTTTATTTGTATAGACACATCTTGATGAAATGTTGAATATAGCAATCTGGCATGTATATCTAGCTTGTTATTCAATACGAGTTGGGTCGGTTGAAGCTCATAGTCACTGTTTTCTTAAAACTGTTCTTGCTAAGAAAACTTGAGTTTAGGTGAAAACATAACTAAAATTCTGTGTTTGAAATTAACGCGAAGTCCTTGGAATTTGATTTGGGACCAGTCAGGTGGTGGTCGATGTCACTGCTTCTAAAATAGAAACACATACAACAGGTGGTTGCCGGTTAATTACTTTAGTTTACGCTGACCAATCTGAATGAAACTAATGATTACACAAGCATTCACGAATAACTAGCTTTGGATTGTATTTGCTGAGTTTCTGGTAAAGGTCGAGGTCACTGTTATGTAATATAGAAAAATGACATGCTTTCAATAAACATAGTTAAGACGAAAGTATTGTAGTCATAATTTGTGTATATGTCGATTACTCACAGACCTATCTTTATATTACGTATGGGACCAGGAAGGTCAATGTCATTTCTACCAAAAATACAAACAGTGATTCTGGTAAATAGCTTGAGTTTTGGATGGAGGTATTGCACTGAAATGTTCTAAGAAAGCTTCTTTTATGCAAACATGATAAGCATTGAAGTTCATTCGGGACAAGTCTGCTTTAGGCCAATTTCACTGTAACTAAAATTGACAAAAATATTCTGCTTAATATGTTGAGTTTGGCTTCAGATATTGATCTGAAAGTTTGTGTATAATGTAGCATGCAAGTATACCTAGGATTTGGAACCAGTAGGGTTAAGATCAAGTAAATTGTTTTTAAAAATAAGAAAAGCATTTCCTCAAAAAAGCTTAAGATTTTATGGGGGTATTGTTTTGAAATTTTGTGTGTTGGTAGTGTTTTGCGGACCTAGCAGGGGACTGTATTTTAAACCAGTTGGATCAAGGTCAATCTAAAGGTTTTCCAATCAATGACTTCAGTTTGGAAGGAGGTATTACGCTGACATTGTTCGTGTTGGTAGCTAACATGCAGAACAAGCTTATGATTATTTATTTAAATTAATATTTTAAACGTTGAACACATTGTTTCCTGACGTTACCATGTTTCTTTTTTTATTAATCATAAATTATAATACCCAGCTATTGTAAAGCGGTTTTCGACCCAAACCATTATTTATAATATAACATAAACTACCGGTAATGCCATTATTGTCTGTAATCTTGATTTAAAGTTGCAAAGAAGAAAACAATGAAACAAACTAGCTAGTTCAATGAGTGCTTTTTATGCCCCCTTCTTCGAAGAAGAGGGGGTATATTGTTTTGTTTATGCCTCCTTCTTCGAAGAAGAGGGTGTATATTGTTTTTGGCCTGTCTGTCATTCTGTCTGTCTGTCCCAAAACTTTAACTTTGGTCATAACTTTTGCAATATTGAAGATAGCAACATGATATTTGGCCTGCAGGTGTATCTCATTGAGCTGCATATTTTGAATGGTGAAAGGTCAATGTCAAAGCAGGCCTTTTCTGTCTATTTGGGGAAAAAGTACCTAGCAAAATGGGGATTTTTCGAGTCGCGACATCTTCCAATTTGGGATTTATTTATTTTTGTCTTATTAATCTAATGTTTTCATACATAGGTATTGCCCAAAAATGCTAAGAAAAGTATTAAACTTTTTTTTTACCATGCAACAGTCATTCTCCACTGCTAACGTAAGTATGTGTATGATAAAAAAACAGACTTTGTTATGCCTGAAGTTCAAATAAAATACATAGCTCGATATGTCATTAAAGATTCTGGGCGAATCGTAGACTGACTGGCGTTAGTATTTCCCCACAAACTTTTAGTTTTTGTGTGCCTTTCGAGTCAATTTTTCGTATTTTACTTCGATAGAACTTCGAATTATGCGACATTATTTTAGACTGGGTCCGATTTCCGTATTTTTTTACCGAAATTTATTCTTTCGAACCACAGTAAACACAGCCGGCCGCCATTTTGTCCGAAGTTTCAAGATCGCAATTACGATGACGTTGTACGGGGAAAATTGCATTTTGGAACACTCGGGGTATTCCCATTGGCACGCTAAAACACGGCGCCCGATTATATAAAACACGGTACCTACCGGGAAACGCATGTTTCGGCTTCGATCATTTCGGTCGGAAATTGGGATTTTTTTGAGAATGTGGAAAAAATATCCATATTTGGCAAGGGAAATGGGTCCGACTATCGGACCCGTGAGATAGGCAGAAAAAAGGCATGCAAGGGCATCCTTCAAGGTCAAATGTCATCCTTCAAGGTCAAAGGTCAAATATATGGATTCAAAGCGCAGTAGGGGGCATTGTGTTCCTGACAAACACAGCTATTGTTTATTATGATTTAGCGACGAATGAAACATACCGTATTTAAAAGTGTCTCAACCTCACAAGCAATTAAGGATCTATCTAGTTGTTCATTCACAAATACACATATGACGTTCAGGATTTGTAAAATTGAAATAATGTTTGTCAAAATGGAACCTTGTGATAATAAAATTATGCCATTTTATCAAACTTAAAAGTATATAATTCGGAACACATTGAATGATTTATTTGTAGTTTCATTATTCGCAGATAGCACATTTGAATTAAGTATCAACATCTTTTTAAAAGAGCACAACATAATAGTATTTATTATATTTGATGACATGCATCAAATTACTAAGTGCTTTACGAACAGCACAACCTACATATGTCATATCCTGTATATGTATATAACGAAAGAAGTGTAATACTTTCGTTTAAATAATAACCGTAAAACAATACAGTTTTTGATTTGTATTCTTTGCTATGTGCAATTTATAGCACTATATCATGATGCTTCGGTTGCAATCTTCGTTCCGTTTAGTAAAACAACTTCAATGTAACTATAATCTTGCGAATTAAGTTTTTGTTGAACATTGTATATGTTATTTGAGCTACATAATTATGTTATTTAAAAATGAAACGTATTATATAATAATTGCAGACACTGTGTCAAGCTGGTGCTGATAAAAGAAAAATCACAAGCAATTCATGATGCAGTGGAATGTCATAATATAATTCCAACTTTTGCCGATGCTCAACAAAAGCTTGAAACTGCAATCAATGAAACACAGGAATGTCTTAAGAAACTGCAGGATTCGTATGATAAAGCGTGCGAAGAAATTAAATTGCTTCGTCAGAAAATCAACGACATACTAGATGAATTGGAACGAAAAACAAAACATAATTTGGAGACCTTGCTGGAAACACTTAAACAGTCTTTACAATCTGATGCAGACAAGTGTTTGAAAGCTATGAACTGTTTGAAGAAAATCAGCGAGGCCATAAATAATAGTGAAAAGGGTCCAAAAGACCTCTCATTTATAGCGTACCAAAAAGGATTGGAACTTGGTTCACAAGCTGAGAAGCTGTTGCGAAAATTGACTGTCAACAAAAGTCCTTCAGTGGCGTTTAACAAAAACCCAGGTATTGAACACACACTATCCGATTTGTCTACTCTTGGGAATATTGAATGTGTTGAAAAGCAGACGGACAAGGAAGAAAACATTGTACTCGAGTGTTAGAGCAAACATCCTCACGATGTCCGAATCACATCTGATAAAGAGATGTGCGACATAAGAGGCATATGTGAGCTATCTGGAGGAGACATTCTAATTGCAGACTACACGAACAAGAGAGTCAAGTTACTCGATATGCAGTATAAAGTTGTTGCTCACGCAGACCTGCCTGTCTCTCCAATGGACATGTGCAGTATCAGTCCTACAGAGGTCGCTGTAACATTTAAAGGAACTAAAACAAACCTGATGGTCCAGTTCCTCAATATCAATGACAGACAGATAGTTACAGGGAGAAAACTTGATTTCAAATATATATGTCTTGGCATTGTTTACTTCAAAAACATGCTGTTTATCACATCCGGTACTGCCTTCAATCAGTACACACTGGATGGTCAGCTGGTGAAGAAGATTTATGAAGATACTTCGGGTAAAAACACAGGCATGTAACCATTTAACCTTTAACGTTGTATACTGTACGAAAGAGTGCAGATTCCTGTTTTGATATGATATGCAAGGACATGTGTGAATTTTTTTTTTTTTAAATTATAGTTCCGTATTTGGACACATGTGTTACCTTCTATTGACGAAAACGAATCTATCCGTATAGTCAAACTGTGAAAAAAATTATAAATGTACTTTGCGAGGTCGTTTCATCCAAATAGTGAACATTCACAAAACAACTTATAAAATTTCATGTATTGTGGCATTCTTTTATGAAAACAATTTGCTTCAACGTATTTCAACACACTTATATTAAACGCAAACGAATTCACAAACATGCATATAAAGCTGAATTTCACCCGCGTATGCACTGACTGAATGCTTTCCGCGGTATAAACAGATTAAATCTTACCACGGTATGTACAGTCTGATACTACAGTATGTATTATCTTAATCTCGCCACGGTATGTACAGTCTGATTCTAACCACGGTATGAACAATCTAAATCTCACACTGGTATACAAAAACTGATTCTCCCCAGTGATATGTCCAATCAGAATCTCACCCTGCCACGTACAAACTGAAACGTACCATGTAATGTACAGACTGACTTTCGCCGTGGTATGAACAATATGATTTTCGCCGAATCTCGCCGTGGGAATAACCCACTGAATCTCACAACGGAATAGACAAACTGAATGTCAACATGGTCTAGACATGCTGAATCTCACAACGGAAAAGATAGAGTGAATCTCACCACGGTGTTAACAGAACAAAGCTCACAACATAATTGGCAGGCTGATTCGATCCATATTATAGACAGACTAATTCTATCCATAGCATAGACGGAGTGAATCGCACCACGGTCCTAAAATGCTAAATCTGACCAAATTTAATATACTTCACGCACGATGTAGATACGGTATAAACAGACTGAATTTCATCAGTGTAAAGATAGATTCAATTTCACTAATATATAGACAGACTGAATCACAGAACGGTAACAACAGTCTGATTATCACCAGTGAATCATCAACTGAATCTCGCAATGCTTTCGACATCCTGAAGCAAACTAGGGTATGTTCAGTCTTAATCTCACAGTGGTTATGGCATAGCAAATCTCACGACGGTATTTAAAGACTAAATCTCTTTACAGATTTAGACAGACTTAGTTTTAGTAAAAATTGCAGAGAGTCTGATTCTAACCTCGGTATTGACACAGTTTTTCTCAACACTTTATGTACATACTGAATCTAGCAACAGCGAAGCCAAACTTAAGTTCTCACCGGTATGAACAAATGGAATTGTGTCACTATCTGTACAATACATACTCTGTCTGATATTCTCTGACATTTACCTTAAACAAACTACAATTGATATGCAACAAAGTACTTCCCTAAAATGGCACTTCAAGAACAAGTTCATTATTAATACAGCCCAGTATTTAATGTGTCCGAAATATTTTTCTTAGATTTATATTTATGGAACTTGTGTTTATGTTTTGTATCGTGTTTGTTTACTGAAATCTTAAACTAAATAATTAATGAAACCGTGAAAATGCAGTTAATATAAACCATATTTTGTTGTTTTCGTCTTACAGGCCTTACAAGTAACTCTCTATGTTTCAGAACAAAAACAAAATTTCTAACACAGATCGGGTTAATATCAATTATAGAGACTACAGAAAATTTTAGGTAAGTGCTATATCCCATAGTTTTCTTAGTTTATGAAGATATCCCGATAGTTTATGAAGCGAGATTTAGAAAATCTGAACTACAAACGTTGGTATTCTATTTATCCCATCATTTTCCAATTTGTATGTCGTCATTTCAAAAATAGACACAAGAAAATTGCTGAAAACAACACCAAAACATCAAATCACATTATAATAATAAACAAAATGACGTCACTTTACTTTACGTCTTTGCCGTTTTCAACAAGATTGAGAAATACACCATAATTTATCTGATAGTTTTATTTCGTAAAAGCGGGCATGATGCTGGAATAAAATTAAATACTAATATAATTGTTAGGTGGACATTGGGCAAATTGTATGGGTTTTTAATAAAGATAAATTTGTATCATGAGGGGATGAACAACACGGTAGCGCGAGGATAAATAACACGATCATGCGTTTACTATAATATTGTATATAAACGTTATCAGATACTTATGTGGTCTGTGAAGATACGACGATATACAGATTAAATTACTATAGTGTAAACTTATGATGTTTTAACTTATTTATTTATGTTTTATGAATTTTGAGCGACTACCACAAATGACATAAATGGGATATGGTTCAAATTGAAATATTTTACAAATTCGTTTTTTATCAATATAACTTTTCAAATGTATTTTCTTTCGTTGTATACTTATCACGTGTGTTGATGTTTATCACAGAATTGATTTGAAACAAAATGGATATTTTAATGTTATATTTCCATATGTTATAATGTAATTTATCGTGCATTGTTTTAAATATCAAGGAAATTAGTATCCCATTATATTTCCAGTGTACAAGTGCGCAGTTAGTCCAGATGGATCACGGCTCTATGTAACTAGCTGGAGTAAAGGCAAGCTCCTAACCCTGTCTATGAATGAGACTGTCCTGTCATCCTTGGTAGATCCTACACTGAAAAATCCTAGAGGTTTATACATGTCAGAGACAGGTCAGCTGCTGGTCTGTGGGCGTGGATCACATAACGTAGTCCAGGTGGATGGTGAGGGAGGCGTGGTGACGCTGGCTTCCAAAGAGGATGGCCTGCAGTCGCCAGAGTCTGTATACTACAGTGCACGTACCGGCAGGCTGATTGTTGGACATACCAGTATTAACATTCTAGTTATCAATACAAAATGAAGGCCAGAGGGAAATATGAATCATATGGCGTTGTCAGTAACAATTTCAGGCGTAAACATTCCATCATAACGAAACAAATATGGGGAAAGGTTTTTAAAATTATTTTCCCGAACATTTAAATAGTGACAACGGATATCTGATCCTGAGCGCTCTTGTATAATACAATATATAGATGTTTTATATTAGTTAGTTATCTGCATTCATGAATTTCGGACTAAGAAATTCG
Organism: Dreissena rostriformis; assembly: GCA_007657795.1. Classification (NCBI taxonomy): domain Eukaryota; kingdom Metazoa; phylum Mollusca; class Bivalvia; order Myida; family Dreissenidae; genus Dreissena; species Dreissena rostriformis. The sequence goes on from VMBQ01001765.1 coordinate 152,815, forward strand.
ATAAGGGTTCATTCCTTTAATATAGTAATTGTTTGTACTTGACGTACACTATAAATGTCCAATATTTACTACACAAAATTTGTTATTTTTTTATTTTATAGAGGTTATAAAAAGTATATTAGCCAAAGAAGAAACGTGTATTAAACTCATGGATATTACCTCTTTTCAATTATATATTATTTAGAAGCGATGTTATATCGAAACTCTAGACAACACAAGAGTTCCGTGTTATAGGGGAACTCCATATCCATTTCAGTCATAACGATTAAACTTCGGCTAAGATTTTCGTGCCGCTGGTGAAACCTTTTATCATTAACCTCACTATGATCAAAAGGGTCAGTTTTTGAAAACGCCGATTGTCATTCTAAAAACTGCAAATGTTTTGTTTTCGATTAGAAATCCAAAAAACGTCGACCCCGCGCCGGAGGTCCTGATATATGTTAGCTACTTGTGTACGCATCCAAGCAGTTCCACTCCGTGTTTGACTGCGATTCCTCGATGTTTACGCGGCGCTCAAAGGCGACGTCAAGGCGTCCTCACTTCGTTGGGCTGCCTGCAGGTTTGTTACGATCTGTCGCATGTAATATGTGTGGCAAGATCCTCTTACAGATTGTCCCTGGATACCGCTTCTAATGCAAGACTTTGCGTTCGACCAAACATACGTCTATACGGGGGAAAGCTCGTAGACATGTGGACTGGAAAAGGGGAAATGTGTAACCAGATATACATAAGTATAATGTACAGAATGACATTCTGCAGATCTATATCATTTAAGGAAGTGATTAAGATGCTGCGTTCTAAATAAGTCGTTATTGTTGTATTGCTAACAGTGATGTTAGGTTTAGCTATCCTAGTTGATTACCGTTATACACTAGTGCAAATCTCAATGTTCAAGTTCACTTCTGTTCACCAATTAACCGTACATTTTGTTATAAAATAATAGCGAATGTTAAATCAGTTAAATCAATGTGTGCAATCCATATGTATTACGCTACATATAAGTCATCTTTTTGTCATACAATGTCCAATCTGTTGTATTGATGAGAGCGTGCAACATGACGCACATTTCATCCACTCTTATTCATGTACAGCATAGTGCACCATTAGCCACAGACTGTCAATCGGTGTTATTCATAAAAGCATGCATCATTACACACCGGGAACATTCGGTATGGTTTAGACAGTTTTCATTACAACACAATGACATTCCAATTGATTCATTCATGACTGCATGCACCGATTATCTACTCTGTTTCATTCAAGATATTATTCCCTGATAACCAACTATGCTATGTTGCAGGAGTGCTACCAAGGTGTTTGTCGAAATATGCTAGTGTGCTGTAGCTGCATCGATTTTGTATTGTTTCGAGCGAAGTACATGGCTACTTAGGTTTGCTGCTCCGTTTGCTCGCTTGCAGCGACGTATTTCGGACATAACTGTCGCTTCAGTGGCTAACAACTTCAAATGATCTGAATGTATTATAATTAAGGGAATATTATTGTTTTGGCGTTTTTTTTTGTAAATATATATGTATATATAAATTATATATATGTAACTTGTATTGTGTTGGGTTGCCGTGTTGTTGTATTTTTGTTTTGGATGACAAGGGGCATTGTATTACTGGATTTAAAACAGTGTTTACTCAATAGCTTTAGTATGTAGTTATATTCTTTATACAAATCTTTATTCCGTAGAAAGAATTATCTCTTCTTAAGTATAATGTATATTATGCTTTATATATAATATATAAGCAAGAATCTAGATTTATAATGAGAGCAATAACAAAATGGTCATGTTAACTCCATTCTGTCAATCCCTTTGCGTATTTTCGTAAATTTACACCTTTCGGGCTACATTTCTCAGTAAGAAGCAGTGAACGATCGAGATCTGCCAGAAATCTGCAAATGTATTCGACTAGTTAATTAATCGTATGGCGTTCCTGTTTTGGAAAGATATCAGGTATTCATCCGTAGGCGGAGTGCGTTGAATATCGTTTAAACGTCAACAAAAAATCAAATTGTGTCCGAGTTTTAAAAAGTATCGATGATTGCTGGAAGATTTCAACAATTTTGACAAGGAAACACGCAAATGGTACAAACAATTTATGCTTGACAATACGTCATGCAGCTGATCGATTTCGCAATTGCTACACAAGGCAATAATTATGTTACAAAATAATAATTTTATTTTATTATCCCCACACTTTTTGAAAAAAAGGTGGGGATATTGTGGTGATCTCCGCCGTCCGTCTGCCCGTCTGTCTGTCCGTCCGTCCGTCCTGGCCAATATCTCCTCCTACACTATTAGCACTAGAACCTTGAAACTTACACACATGGTAGCTATGAGCATATGTGCGACCCTGCACTATTTGGAATTTTGATCTGACCCCTGGGTCAAAAGTTATAGGGGTTGGGGTGGGGCCGCGTCAGAAATTATCACTCATTTTTTTAGGTTATTTTACATTTACTTCTTTATTTCTACACCGATTCACTTCAAATTGATACTGGACCTCTCTTATGACAATACGGTCAATCTCAACCATGCATGGCCCCATTCCCAACCCTGGGGCGCCCCGCCCACATAGGCCACACCCACCAAAAATTTCCATTTACTATAATTTTTTCATTTCTACACGGATTCACTTCAAATTGATACTGAACTTCTCTTATGACATTAGGGTCAATCTCAACTATGCATGGCCCCATTACCAACCCTGGGGCGCCCCGCCCACATAGACCACACCCACCCAAAATTGCCTTTACTATAATTTCTTCATTTCTACACCGATTCACTTCAAATTGATACTGAACTTCTCTTATGACAATACGGTCAATCTCAACTATGCATGGCCCCATTACCAACCCTGGGGCGCCCTGCCCACATAGGTCACACCCACCCAAAATTGCCTTTACTATAACTTCTTCATTTCTACACCAATTCACTTCTAATTGATACTGAACTTCTCTATGACAATACGGTCAATCTCGACTATGCATGGCCCCATTACCAACCCTGGGGCACACCTAGGTCAAACATTCGGTGTGGGGATACGCGTCGGCCTCTGCCGCGCCATTTCTAGTTAAATCATGATGTTGAAACATTTTATTTATTTATTTCAGTTTCCCCATCTGTGACGTAGGAGCTTTAAGGACGATTATGAACGACACGTTGATCGCATCGCCTCTTCTGACATGAGTTTTTCGAATGATAACGCCGTTCTAAATATTAACATACTGTACCTTGATATCACTTCATCAACTTATACACCTTAAACAGAGATAAAGCATATGGACGATGGTCCACCGTCGCCCAACTTAAAATAGCATGTAAAACCATGTATGCGCATGCTCAGTGGCGGGCACAGTGAATGATTAAAGTGAAAGTAGCTTTCGCCGCCATTTTGTGTGGATGGTGTCCAAATAGACGGTATCTATTGTATATAACCCCCATACTCATGTTGTCATTGCTTATCTTTTTATTAATGTGTTTCGGCCCGTAGCCTAGCGTTCGCCTTATATCATGTTCTCCATGGGTTATGTTTGCCCGTAATTGTGTTATCGATTCAGTGGAAGTAATAAACGGAGCAAAATGCATGTTTTAAAAATTTTATTATTCATAACAGTAACACAATAGTATTGGTTGTATCTTACACATATTTAATATCTGATACGCATATATATTCTTGAAGTGAAATATTTTGCCAGCAATAGTTCAAAAGTAAATACTGGAAACCATACACGATTGCATACATGCATCATGCAGAGGTCTCCCTCTGCCTCTGGTTTAGTTTAAACCTATTTATTTTAGCTCGATTGCATAACAAGCCTAGGGCTTATTTGAACCACTCTCGATTCCGTTTCCTGTGCCTCGAACCAGTACTTGGTGTCTCTGGGGAAGATCTGAAGAATGCTTCCACAGTGGGGATCGAACCTGTGACCTCCCGGTCGCTAGGCGGACACCATATCCTCTATGCCACTGCAACCTCAGGGTTTGTGGTAGTCCATATAAACGGACTCCCTGAGAGCCTATGATAATTTTTGCTATGACGGCTCTGGGAGTCCATATGCACCCCTTCATAAACATGGGTGCAGTTCAGCGCACGGAATCCGTGCGCTTCACTAAACAGACGTCGTTCGAGACAAATTGAAGAAAATAATGAATAAACTTCAGAAACATGTCAAATTTACCTGAATGGCAACCTACGATTGTTATCCTTTGCATGCACCCTATAAAAACACGACGATGTTTCAACACACTTTTCTCGCTGACATTTTTATGATTAAATTTGAAACAGTATATTTTGTATCGAATACCACATCGTTATCGACTTTAATAGGCTCCATCACATAACCCGACGTGCAAAATATTGGTGTAGTGCGACCTTACTTATGTTGGGTCAGTTTTCTCCCTTTTCCAAGATGGTGGATACATGGTGCGAAAGATAAACAAAGTCAATAAAAAGCAATTATTTCTTGCTTTAATGGTACCATTCGGATGAGTTTGTGGTTTAGACAGGTAAACTTTGATAAGATCTTGCAGTTTCAGTGTTCCTTAACCCTTGCATTGTTGATTAAAGTTTGCACCCATGTTTATGAAGGGGTGCATATGGACTCCCAGAGCCGTCATAGCAAAAATTATCATAGGCTCTCAGGGAGTCCGTTTATATGGACTAGG
>VMBQ01001766.1:0-85959 GCA_007657795.1 Dreissena rostriformis
AGGTCACTTGTTCTGTCAATTTCGTGGCAGACGATGACGATGTCCGAATGGAAATAATGCTATCCTACCAATCCTGTCATCATTCCTCTAACAAGTTGGATCCATGAAATACATTTGCAAATTGGACTATGTGTAAATGCATTAATTAAAATATGTTTGGCTAAGTTTAAAAAAAATATATACAGTTTAAATATGTTGTATTATAAATTTAGAAATACTTTTAATGTTACAGAATTCGTCACATGCGACTTATCAACATACAAAGATAAACGGTGAGAAATAGTATTCGGTTAATTCACTAACTCAGAAATAATTATCATTTTAGCGCTATTTATCAGTTACTCAATAATAGTTTTTAGCATTGGAACGATTACCTCATAGAAAAGTAAATTTAAAAAGAAAATAGATTTTATACCTCCTGTATTGATCACAATACTGTATGAATAAGTTCTTAGGTAGCACTTTTAGAACCAATGCAGAATTCATTCCTTACTTTTTATTTTTATGTAGATTCCATGAAAGTCGGTTAAAAGAATGTCGGCAAACACAGTTAACTTAATAACATCAACTGCAGATATTAAATGACCAAACATATTCACAATATGGTGTTGTGTTTTTTCTTTCGAACAGTAACCGGGATGTCCAACAGTAATATGAATTGCAGAAGGCCAAATGCCAGCAGAGAAACATACCACGCCACACAATACACGTTGAAGACAGTTGGTGGAGTAATGACAACCGAACGACGCCGGACATTTAACGCCATTGGTGAAGATTCGAATGAACCTCTCAAGTCGTTGTGTAGCTTATCAGAACATTATTTGTGACTGTGAAGTTGGAGTAGCGTACGAAGATTGTTTGCTCTGTGTTTAAACAACTAGATATTTGCTGGTTGAAAATGAACGGCCTAAATATTACGAAATTAGAATGGGTTTTTTTAGATTGAAAAACAAACGATCTCCAGAATTGCGATGAATTGTCAACGGTAATGTTTCTCATGATCAACCATACTAGAAAACAATTATATTGGTCATAAGTATTTTTTTCATTATCTGTTTTTGTACTAAGCATGTTATTTGGAGCGTGATCATGAAGCTAATATTGAAGAGCAACGTAGAATAATATTGTTTTATATTAAGCTGCTTTAAATGTGTGTGTTCATTCGGTGATAATCGATTTATACAAAAACTTTGTATTGTTTTCGTAATTGTCATTGTCTATAACATTGTCTATTCGTAGTAGAACGACTAATAGAAATAGTAGCATTGTTGTTGCTGGTGGTGAAGGTGGTTTCGGTAGAGGTGGTGGTGGTGTTTCTGTTGTTGTTGTTGTTCGTTTGTTTTGTTATCATTATATCATTATTACTAGTTTTTATAATAATAATTATTATTATTATTAGTTATTATAATAATAATTATTATTATTAATATTTTTTTTCAAATTTCGTATTTGCTTACAGCACTTCCCGGACCTTTGCAAATTATTTGTCATGTGTTAGTTATAGTTGACTGTTTCTGCTCTATAAATGGCAGTCAATGGATCTGATGAAGCCTCTCAGTGTTTTGGGCTTGTACTCACTTCCATCTTTTTTTGTGACGGCAAACAAAAATTATCACAAACAATTGTTAAACTCATCAGCAGGAATATTTTTAACAATTCCAGTGTCTTTTATGTGTTGTAGAAATTAGTTGAACGGTGCCATACAATTGTCAGCTGTTTGTTTTGTGTAAACATTTTCATTGTCATTCAGGAATTTGTCAAAATTGATAGTTCAAGTGTGCCTTTTCGTTGTTGTTGTGGCTACTAGCATGCACTGTTTCCGAAGCTCTTGGATATGTTTGTTTCTGTATCTGATGTGTTCAGTAGCAGTGTTGTTGTTTTTTATGCTGACGCTGATGTTGATGTTTCTACTTTAATTTCATTGGCATTTCCAGTAGTTTCATAAAACAGAGATTGTCAAAGTCATAGACATTTGTGAAGATTAATTTGAATTAATTATTTGCAATGTCATCCATTGTTTACTTTTAGAGTAAAGAAGACGAATATTGCAATTATAATATGCATGTATATTCAAGGGAAATTAATGCGTTTACTGTTATTAATATCAAATGCAGAGTAGTCGCTCATGTTGAAATAAGGAATACAATGGAGAAACAGCAGTTCAGGAAAAACAGTAAAAAAATATCGATATTGTGCGCTGTAGATTACTGATATTTCCCAAAAAAAACACCAGAAAGCCTGAAATAAAAGTTTGTACACATTACGTATCTGACTACGTTCGTGAAATCATAATTTTAAAATGTTAACTTCTCACTCAATCAATTACTAACTGCATATTATAATATTATGTTGAAACCATAATTTTAAGTTGTGTATATATGTATTTAGTTTATCAGTCAATTTGTTTGCAGAATTGTTTTTTAAAAAAAGTATATACTATCAAATAAATGATAAAGCACCCTACATACTTTGTCAAAGTTTGGTTATGCACGTCACTTGAATATGTAATGTTTTTATATATAGATCGGTTTTGAATATATTGTGTTTCATCAATAGATCTAGTCAGTCACCAAATACTTCCCTTCGGCATTGTTGAAGGACTTGCCTTACAAGTGTTCCTTATAGCAATCGCCAAAACAAATTAATGGAATATATATTACACCACAAAAAAAGCATTTTGTATCTCGTTAAATCTATGTTACCAGACCACATCTAGAGTTGAAATTTTGGCTATTGCTATAAGAAACACTTATTGTGTATGTGTTAACTTTATTTTACGAAACATTTTACGAAATATTCGTTGATTTTGAGCGTTACATGGGCTTTAACAGACCATGTTAAACCAACATGTTATCTGTTGTACTCATATTCCATCTGAAACCGACTTAAGCTTCAACATAAACAAAAACTTTTCAGCACAATACGAAATTCGATTACTGAGAATTTGAGGGATAAGGTTTTCTAATTAAACTCAAAAGAGTAATACCTCTTTAAAGGCCCTATAAAGGTGACGATCCGTAATTATTTACCGATTTTAAATATTGTTTTCATATTTTATCAAGGTTATAAAATATCAATATATATATATATATGCTATTTGACATTGCCATAAAAAAATGTGAGCAATACAACTTGTTTTGAGCTCAAAATACGGTGTCTTCCAATATCGTTAATTTTCAAGGTTTTCCGGTATCACTCACAAAGTAGGTCTCTTCTAAATGGTTAAAACGTTTGTGATCTAATAAGTTACTTTCTGCTGGTAAAAAGTTGTTTAAAATAGAATTAAAATTGAATTTTCAATCGGCTATTTTTAGCATACGTCACCGCTTTGAGGCTACATACCACGTTAGTTGCAAAGTTGTAAACATTTCTTGCAATAATGAAACGGGTATACCTTTCATAAATCTTGACAACGTTGCACCTAAGCTGTGTTATTAGCATTTTTATGCAAGAGTAACTGAAATCCGGTAACAATAAGACCAGTTTATATGCATAATTATTGGACTTGTCACCTTTATAGGGCCTTTAATTATTGAAATAATTAATAATTTAGTATTCCCCTTTTTATGGAGAGCAACTATACAGACATCTGACTATGATTTCGGAATAGACCGGACTGTACTTTCAACTGTTTTTAAACGTTTAATCAGATATCGACAATGTTTAACAAAGATGTGTATGTATTGAGGTTTTTTGGTGAAAATTAAAAATGCTTACATTACTATTTTGCATGCAATTAAACCAAAAATTAACATAAGATCATGTTTTTGTATGTGTATTCCAAAAAGTAAGTGTAAGATTATTACAAGTGAAACACTTCATCAAATGCCTATCACTGCGTAACAAATTAAAAATGTATTTATATCTTTTAAGTTGTTATAGTTAAGCATATAACTGCATGTATGTTTTTTTCTTATTATTGTAATACATGCATTGTTCGTTTATTTGTGACGATGTCAATATGTGTAATTTATTAGTAGCCAAATTACATTGCACTAATCAATATATTTAATATCCAATGTTTAATGGAACAGCATAACAATAATGTACTATAATAATGATTTGGCTATAAGATATGATTTTCACGATGGATATTTTAAAAGAAAATCATCCGAAAACTCCTCCTACCAGTATGCTTCAAACAGCAATAATAATCAAGCCGTGTCATGCGAAAATGGGTCTTATGTCATATGCATCCGCGCAGTCTGGTCAGGAGTTACCCTGTCGCTTAAAAGTCAGCAAAGGTGTCGTTGTCTCTTAAGCAGACAGATTGGATCATGACCAGACTGCGCGAGTTCACAGGCTGATACGGAGCTACGCAGGTCGCATATGTCATAGTTCCCTTTTTCGCGTGACGCCGGTCAATATGAACAAAACATGATGATACATTTGAACATGTAAACGTTAAAAAAAATCACCAATGTTACAAGATACGCGAAATTTTTTGTAAATTTCAGCTTATCTTGAAAGCACGTATTTTTGGTAATGTATTGGCGCAGAACAAACGAATTACATTGACATATTTCGATTGTGAGAAACATTTTTTTTCTATCAGCTATAGACATCCATTTGCAGCGAGCAACGTTTCCACAAAAAAGTAAACATTTGTCGTGGTTTTGAAAAATATATATCAAACTTCATTAAAATACCTCCTGGAGAAGTGACAACAGATTATCAGGTTGAATTGCCTGTATATTCCTGTTGATATTCTTATTTGCGAAGTAATGTGTATACAGTAACGCCAGGGTTGCGCTGAAGACTGTGAACAGACCGGCAAATGTCGATTGGTCCATGAACACTTTCTGGGGTGTGCGTAAACCATGACTCAGAGTTTGTTTAAACGTCTATTTTATTATTATAGTAATAATTATCTGCGATAAATAAATAATAATGAATTATTTCAAAGAGAGATTTGATAAACTAACATATTATTGTTGAAATAAGACCTATTAAAATATCCAGTTTACAGATTTTTTTTAACTCTTACTTACTTGAAGCAAGATTTTTATGTAGATTTAGTCTTTGTGGTTTTGGTATTCTTATTAATGATGTAATTATAATCGTAACGCATATGGTTATTCACGGATGAAAAATTTGATGCATTTTATTGTAAAATAAAATTACAAACTCTTTCATTTAGATTAATGCATATTATAAAGAAGCTCAATTTAAGAACCTAAGTAGATGTAAATAAACACATTTAAAATGTATTAACTTTCTCAATACTTTTGATTTTATTTAGATCGATTTCGGTTTCCGACTTGGAATACCATGAACTGACAGTGTCATTTTAACTACTCAGGCATGTAAACAAGAAATTAAATAGCAGTATTTTCGACAATCTAAGGATGTAAATTTCACAAAAATTTAATTAATTAAAATTGTTGGAGAACATACCAAATAAGCGCGTTTTTTAATTGAATTTATTATTACAACCTGGATTGACACTGGAATAGTACATTCTGAATTTGACTGCGTGTCCGACACAAAATCAGTGGAGATGCAAGGGGTAACCAAAATAACCGCGCACTCCGTTCCATTGAAATTAACTCGATGTTGAATCCTCATTGGAAAATCCGGGTTGGGTCAGGTATTTCAAAATACTGATAATTTGAATAATTTCATGCATATTATCTTACATAATGTACATTCTTATATATATGTAAATCACATTTAAAATGAATTAAATTGTAAGAATTTTTCTGTCAAAAACGGATTGCCGTGAATTACTTTTCAATTGCGTTTTAACAACATCAAAGTTACGAAGCATTCAAAATATTTATTTTTTCAAAGAAATGTCATGTCTTTTTCCTAATAGAACGTGGTGATAAAATAAGAATAATAATTAACCTCGGTTATCTTTATGTAGATTTTATTACACAGGAAAACAGGAGATAATCTCCTGTCAAAAACCAACTAAAAGGCGGGTGGTCCGTATGTTTCTAGCTGAGACAAAGTATAATGGACTTTTCTACTCTATTTTTTTGTTGTTGTTGTGTTTTTTTAAGAAAATAAGATACTTTTTTTACCTCGTCCATAGGTATGTGCAGTTGCCAAGTTTACGTATATAAGTTATATGGAATATATGTATATGATGTATACTCGTATTTATATGAATACCCGACCAAACCTGAAAATACTCCACCCGATGAAACTATTTCCGACCCGACAATTGCTACCAGTTGCATCCCTGAAAATAATTACAATAAAAACAACTGCTACATCTTTTTCAAACACCCGCACACATACCGTTACAGAATATGTTATAAGAAAATATAATTATATTGTTTAACTATATAACTAAATAAACATCCTACAACAGAACGCCTTTAAATATGTGCCTGTGGATATACCGATGATCCGGATTTTTGACAAACATTGAACGACGTGTTATGGCTTTGTTTCATCATATTACTTTTATACAAATACAAATACAAAGCATTAATATAGCGCAAAAATATTAACTTATTCTATTGCTCTTCACAATAACATATAAAGCATTAAGACAAAAAATTGTAAACGATATACATTTTAAAATTACCGGTACATTTCATGTATTACAAAAAAAAATACAAGTTTATGTATATACGGACAAACACACAACTTAAATATGCAATATTTAAATAGACATGTGCTTCACGGTTAACGGGGTACAGTCAAAATACAAGTGCAAGAAACAACAAAAAGACACACATACAAAATTTAAAAAAAAACAACGATAAGTGGGATGATGCAAGGTACAAAATAGAGTCATTCTTATATTACTCATGGCAACTGGATTGTGATGTCTGAAACCCGTCCGCAGCTCCAGCACAGATGTCGTCCATTTTTTTTTCCTCTGAATGTGTATGAAGCTATTATACTAGTGTTGGCATAGGTAAACGTGTTCATAAAATGTACCGGTAATTTCGGAAATGTTCTATGTCCTTTTTGCACACATTAAGTCTGATAATACTGGTAGAGTGTTTGAATGTTCAGATAAACACAACTAAGTAAACGGATTTCATTACAAGTAATTACGATATTGACGTGTCTTTCGAATGAACTGATGTTCTTGTTGCACTTGCTTAGAAATTGGTGGTTTGTTGAACTTCACATAATTGCTATTTATATACACGTTCACACTAACATTATCATTTTATTATTATCATGTTCTTGATACAATACTACTAACACTAAAATATGTACACGTCATAGCTACAGTACACGTCACACTTATGTATATACACTTAAGTGCTACAAAGACAAACTAAGTCATCTGAATGTACACGCGATAACTACAATCTATTTCGAAATAGTATATGTACATTTTATTACACACTACTAGTCAAACTACTGTATTTGCTACAATACCTTTCAAACAACGCGGCCGGGTAATTGCTACAATATCTTTCAAACAACGTTGTGTAAATATGTTTGCTACAAAACCTTTCAAAATACACACGTAATTGCTAATTCCTGTCTAACTACGGTGTACAAGTAACTGCTACGATACCTTTCAAATAGGATGTGTACATGGAATTGCTACGATATCTTTCAAACTAAGATGTACATGTAATTGCTACGATACTTTTCAAACAACAGCGTACATGTAATACATGCTGCAATACCTTTCACACAACGATGTACACGTCATTGCTATAATACCTTTGAAACAACGGTGTACACGTAATTGCTATAATACCGTTCAAACAACGATGTACACGTCATTACTATAATACCTTTCAAATAACGGTGTACACGTAATTGCTATAATACCTTTCAAACAACGGTCTACACGTTATTGTTATAATAACTTTCAAACAACGATGTACACGTCATTGCTATAATACCTTTCAAACAACGATGTACATGTAATTGCTATAATACCTTTCAAACAACGGTGAACACGTTATTGCTTTAATACCTTTCAAACAACGGTGAACACGTTATTGCTATAACACCTTTCAAACAACGGTGAACACGTTATTGCTATAACACCTTTCAAACAACGGTGAAAACGTAATTGCTATAACACCTTTCAAACAACGGTGAACACGTTATTGCTATAATACCTTTCAAACAACGGTGTACACGTCATTGCTATAACACCTTTCAAACAACGGTGAACACGTTATTGCTATAATACCTTTCAAACAACGATGAATACGTTATTGCTATAACACCTTTCAAACAACGACGAACACGTTATTGCTTTAACACCTTTCAAACAACGGTGAACACGTTATTGCTATAACACCTTTCAAACAACGGTGTACACGTTATTGCTATAACACCTTTCAAACAACGGTGAACACGTTNTGGATACTTGCGTCGTGGGTCTTGTGGGCGTAGTTGTGGGTACTTGCGTCGTGGCTCTCTTTGGCGTAGATGTGTGGACTTGCGTCGTGGGTCTCGTGAGCGTAGTTGTGGGTACTTGCGTCGTGAGTCTCGTGGGCGTAGTTGTGTGTACTTGCGTCGTGGGTCTCGTTGGAGAAGTTGTGGATACTTGCGTCGTGGGTCTTGTGGGCGTAGTTGTGGGTACTTGCGTCGTGGCTCTCTTTGGCGTAGATGTGTGGACTTGCGTCGTGGGTCTCGTGAGCGTAGTTGTGGGTACTTGCGTCGTGAGTCTCGTGGGCGTAGTTGTGTGTACTTGCGTCGTGGGTCTCGTTGGAGAAGTTGTGGATACTTGCGTCGTGGGTCTTGTGGGCGTAGTTGTGGGTACTTGCGTCGTGGCTCTCTTTGGCGTAGATGTGTGGACTTGCGTCGTGGGTCTCGTGAGCGTAGTTGTGGGTACTTGCGTCGTGAGTCTCGTGGGCGTAGTTGTGTGTACTTGCGTCGTGGGTCTCGTTGGAGAAGTTGTGGATACTTGCGTCGTGGGTCTTGTGGGCGTAGTTGTGGGTACTTGCGTCGTGGCTCTCTTTGGCGTAGATGTGTGGACTTGCGTCGTGGGTCTCGTGAGCGTAGTTGTGGGTACTTGCGTCGTGAGTCTCGTGGGCGTAGTTGTGTGTACTTGCGTCGTGGGTCTCGTTGGAGAAGTTGTGGATACTTGCGTCGTGGGTCTTGTGGGCGTAGTTGTGGGTACTTGCGTCGTGGCTCTCTTTGGCGTAGATGTGTGGACTTGCGTCGTGGGTCTCGTGAGCGTAGTTGTGGGTACTTGCGTCGTGAGTCTCGTGGGCGTAGTTGTGTGTACTTGCGTCGTGGGTCTCGTTGGAGAAGTTGTGGATACTTGCGTCGTGGGTCTTGTGGGCGTAGTTGTGGGTACTTGCGTCGTGGCTCTCTTTGGCGTAGATGTGTGGACTTGCGTCGTGGGTCTCGTGAGCGTAGTTGTGGGTACTTGCGTCGTGAGTCTCGTGGGCGTAGTTGTGTGTACTTGCGTCGTGGGTCTCGTTGGAGAAGTTGTGGATACTTGCGTCGTGGGTCTTGTGGGCGTAGTTGTGGGTACTTGCGTCGTGGCTCTCTTTGGCGTAGATGTGTGGACTTGCGTCGTGGGTCTCGTGAGCGTAGTTGTGGGTACTTGCGTCGTGAGTCTCGTGGGCGTAGTTGTGTGTACTTGCGTCGTGGGTCTCGTTGGAGAAGTTGTGGATACTTGCGTCGTGGGTCTTGTGGGCGTAGTTGTGGGTACTTGCGTCGTGGCTCTCTTTGGCGTAGATGTGTGGACTTGCGTCGTGGGTCTCGTGAGCGTAGTTGTGGGTACTTGCGTCGTGAGTCTCGTGGGCGTAGTTGTGTGTGCTTGCGTCGTGGGTCTCGTGAGTATAGTTGTGGGTACTTGCGTCGTGGGTCTCGTGGGCGTAGTTGTGTGCGCTTGCGTCGTGGGTCTCGTGAACGTAGTTGTGTGTACTTGCGTCGTGGGTCTCGTGAACGTAGTTGTGTGTACTTGCGTCGTGAGTCTCGTGAACGTAGTTTTGTGTACTTGCGTCGTGGGTCTCGTGAACGTAGTTGTGTGTATTTGCGTCGTGGGTCTCGTGGGCGTAGATGATACTTGCTTTATGGGTCTCGTGGGCGTAGTTTATACTTTCGTCATGGGTCTCGTGGGCGTAGTTGATACTTTCGTCGTGGGTCTCGTTAGCGTATTTGATACTTGCGTCATGGGTCTCGTGTGCGTAGTTGGAGCTCTCGATGGAAGTGTAGTGATGCCAAACAAAACCTCCTTCATAAGGGACATCAGCGGAATCGGGCGGCTGGAAGAGCGGTAAATCTGCCGGAAGTCGTCCAGGCCAATATTCCAGATCATTGCGCCGCCAAATTCTTCGTCACGGATGTACTCGAGCTATATTGGAAATAACAACGAAGGCATGAAACATCAAATGAATTTTTCTGAAAGTTTAGCTTGAATGAAGATAACCGGACATTAACATCCGAGAAACACTAATAACAATAACACTAACAATGATAACACTTATAATAATAATAAAACTAATAATACTTATAATACGTAAAGTACTTATAATACTAATAAGTATATTACTTCTAATATTTATACTAAATATTAATAAGTAAAATGGCCCGTTCATAGAAAAACTTTAAATAGGTGCAAGTTTAGGTAAAACTATAACCTTGATAAGAAAGCTCTATGTGTCATCATAGCCTACCCACGTGCTACCCTGCGTGGCGTATGGTACGAGGTGTTCCGAATTCTAGTGACGCTCTGCGCCATTTTCCAACATGGCGCACACCTAAAACCCGGTCACATAGACGGTTTTTATCTGCGATTTCCACTTTCCGTCTGTAAAAAATGTTAAACAGCGAAGTGTAAATACCGCAAGTTTTAATGTTGGCATACGCTTGTGAAATGTATTTGAACCAAATATTAAAAAGTGATTTAGTTCTAGATATAGAGACGGGTTTTTAATGGATCAAATATTGTTATACCTAATGAATGAAAGGTTTCCTTTATCGTTGTTGTACCCAATTTTAGTACACTTGAACCACCCGATCATTTTCTTTGAGCTGCTTCAACGTTAATAACAAAACAGGAACGGGTACCCATGGAGCAGGATCACGTGACTGTGGGGTTCACAATTAAACGTTAAGGGATGTAAACACACCGGTAAGTGGTCCTTTTTTTTAATAACGTTTTTAAAACAATTTTTCTTTAGAATGTCAACTAGTGCATAAAAGACAGTTTAAATGTGCTTATGGCAATGTGTAATACATCAGAATTTATTTATTGTATAAGCCTGTGTTATTGTGCAAAAAGTCGATGTGAACAGCATTCATGTACACTGTTAACCGCACGCAACGTAAATTTTGTCACCGATTTCAGACGTATTCAAGGATTTATTCTTAAATCTAAGGATATCGGCACAAACTGAAAGAAAAACTGTCTTTTATGCACTTAAAATTTTCATAAATGTATTTCAATAACTTGAGATATTTTCAAAAAATAAATTGTTAACATTATGTCCAGCCCGTGTGTAAAACCCCAAGTGAACCCTGTTGATCATGCACCCTGGTACCGCAAAGCTTAAGGCTCACATAAACGTTTGATAAACAAGGCATGCACCGGTTCCGGCGATATCGCAGATTTAAATATTTATTGAGCAAGAAGCATAACGCTATCCGTATTCCACTACACCGACGCACCTCGTAATAGGCAAGGTAGCCGCTCTCCGCAGTGTAAGTCGCGGGCGGCACTTCGCCGACGGCGGGGGCTCCCATGCCGTTAGCGGCCTGGTTGCTCAGCCGGAAGGAGCGCCCGTAGGTTGGCAAGCCGATGATGAGCTTGGACTTCGGGCAACCGTTCTCCACCCAGTAGCGAGCCCCCAGTCCTGCAACACGATGTAAACACGAGTATTCGTTTAAGTGTTAGTACATGTTTAATAAAACAGTAAGATATTAGAAAGCTCATTAAATCACAAATTGTCGCATTAACGTTTTTATTTTACTTCTAAGTGTGTAATTTGTACCGTCAGTTACTAGAAACAAAGATACCAGACTGGTACCGATTTCAATGCCGAACTATATCTACATAAATATAACCTACCTACACATACAATTTCAGTGTAAAACATCTTCACAAAATTAAACGATACACTGGAAACCATTATTTATATTTTAGTGCTAGTGACCTTGTCCTTTACCCGGCAGGAAAAAAACACATTCCAGCGCAATACCTCGATTCAAATGTATGTTATTGAACTTTTTCCTTTTTTAGTAACAGTGTATATCAATAGTTTCATCAAGCTTGTTCGATGCAAATTAAAGTTATCGTAAGGAAAAAACTGTTTGTCTTTTTATTTTATTCTCAATAAAGGTGACCTTGACATCGACACGACTGGCCCTAAATGTATTTCCAACCATTATAGATACATTGCAATATATACAATGAAGCTGAAGATATTGATCGCAAACCTTTTTTTTTTTCCATTTTAGTAACAGTCACCTTGACCTTGACCTGACTTACTCAAAAATCCAAATAAGAGAGAAATACGTTCATCAAAAACAAATTTGAAGAGTACATCGTTATTTTATTGTAAGTTACAGTGATATTGATATTCACCCAACTATACCCAAATTCAATTGCTTGCTTGGTATGCCTGTAAGCTACTTAAAGATAAAATTTAACTGCACTACCTCCATCCCAACTCAGGTTATTGAACTAAACCATTTTAAGTAACAGTGACTAGGTCAAAAGCAAGAGCGAGCATGGTTGCTATACTCAAAGTTTGATCAAAACGAATTAAAGACATAAACCGGAAACTACCTGACTATTGAAAGGATTAGGCCAAATAAAAAATAGGTCCGTTTCCGGTCGCCCGACCGTGTCTCCAGAATCGGCGCCGACCCTCAACTTTTTATTGAGGTCGCCAAAAAAAAAATGTGTTCATTTTTCGGTTNAAAAAAAAAAAAAAAAAAAAAAAAAAAATCCTACCTACCGACCCTGTTTTTTTTTCCCAAGGAGACCGGAAACGGACCTATTATTTGTTTTGGCCTTATCACCTTCGCTAAAAACCTGGACCCGTATTCCAAATCCCACTCTAAGACTAAGGAATAAAGAATAGACTAAGACCCAGGAAAAGTGCCTCGGGGTATGCATACATACAGGTCATCACTGATCTTGCGTAATGTTCTAAATGAAGAATGGTGTAATAAGATGTGGTCCATACCAAGCGAGACTAAAAATTAAAGACATTATTGAACATTACACTTAAAAGAATATCCTTTATATTCAGTCCTAAGCCTAAAAATGAAAGGACAATTCAATACAAATAATGGCAACTTAGGGCATATGTCGCATATACAATGAATAAATGGTCCGTTAAATATTTAAATGGAAACTTTTTATTGACATTTGTGGACATGCCCTCTTTCGACCCATACCACATTAAGTTGCCTCTGCTCCTCGCTCTCGACCGCCCGGGGGTACAGGGGACTGTTGTGGCCCGTGACCGGTTCCCAGTCGCCGTGCAGGTCGTACGACATCAGATTGATGAAGTCCATGTACCTGCAAAATGTAACAGCCCCATGAACACTCAAAATCAACGAATATTTCGTAAAATATTTCGTAAAATAAAGTTAACCCATAAACAAACAGTGTTCCTTATATCAATAGCAATAGCAAAAATTTCAACGCTAGATGTGGTCTGGCAGCATAGATTAAACCGGATACAAACTGCTCATTTTTTATGGTACAATATATTCAACATATGTTCATGTACCAATGTAGTGTTCGTGTGTCGTATGAATAGACATAGTTGTGGGAAATTAAAATAGATTGTGTTTATGTTTATGGGTTAACTTTATTTTACGACATGTTTTACGAAATATTCTTTGATTTTGAATGTTAATGATGCTTTATCCATGCTAACAAGTAGTTATAAGAGACACAGGGATTGATAGTGCAATTTAAGTTGTTGGTTTTGGTGTTGTTGTTGCTACTGCAGCTGAGGACGATATAACAGCAGCATGTTTTGCAAGTATTTCTGTTCAGCGAACTAATTCTCAATTCCCGTGTTATTGAAAATAAGACGTGTGCTTGCGTGCCAGACTGCAGACCTCAATATTTTCAAAAAGCATACGGAGGCCACACAATGCCGTTATAAACCCACTTGGCCATTTCCGGGATGTCGTAGGCTGAATCGATGGTCGTCTTGCCGGCGGCGACTAGGCGGTAAGAAGAAGACGCGGGCTTCCGGACTCGGCGGCGTCGGCATCGAACTCAGCGATAATGTCCTGTGATAAGGTAAGCATATTAATATGGGCCGCACTCTGTGAAAAGGGTGGTTATGCATGTGCGTAAAGTGTCTGCGCACTCGGGCAGGAACGGATTTTTCAAGCGCCCGCAGATAATCATGCCCTCGAAAACGCGTATTATCCCCTATATCCCTATTTCCGCCACGAGGTTCGAGAACACAGTACTTCCGGCATTCCATCCTCCGATAGCCAAAAGAGTCTTCAGATTGGGATTGGCTTGCTTGAGATCGTTGAACTGGGCTTACCTTCAGTGTAAAGGTTTGTTGTATTTAATTGTCCCAAGTATAAATGCAAAGCCTGGGCTAAGGGCGTTCTGAGAACGCGGACAGCAGGGCGACAGTGTGACCGATAGCTGAATTTATGTTGTTGTTTTTTTAAAGTTGCATCCCCCTCCAAAACAAAAAGGTTTTTCAGGTCGCAGTACATAAGCTTATTCGGTCTGGTGAGGTTTTTAGCGCATAGCATACTTACGTTATATTAAGTATGACGGTTTCTGTTGCTGACAATGTTATAACAAAAAAAAATATAATACATATATTCTAGTTTTATGTTCATTGAAACTCAGTATACACTGTTGTGAAAGCGTTTCATTTAAATCGAACAACTCTAATTAACTTTTAATAGCACTATTTTTTCATCATTAACTTCTTAATGAATTACAAAAAAAATCTCAAAATTAAATGTCCTTCCCTAACAGTTGGTCATCGTTCCACTCAAACATTGCAATCGTGTTGTTGGAGAGCTGGGCCAACGAGTAGACAAGATGCGTGCACAGGAAGGGGTCGATGTCTCCCGGCATGAATTTACCGATACCGGGCCGGTACTGGTAGTTGGAATAATAACACACGCGTTTTCTGATCATCTGCAATCAGTGATAGTGACTCGGTAAATTACACATAAGTATTATATTCCATTTTAATTTGCCGCAAGGATATCTACTCATACGACACACGAACACTAAATTGGTACATGAACATGTGTTGAATATAGTGTACACCAAAAATAAAAAAAGAGCATTTTGTATCGTTCAATCTATGTTACTTGACCACATCAAGCGTTGAAATTAATTTTGGCTATTGCTATAATGAAAACTGATTTGTTATGGGTTAACTTTATTTAACGAAAAATTTTACGAAATATTCGCTGATTTTGAGTGTAAATGGGGCTTTAATACAGAGACAAATAAACTACAATCTGAGATGAGCAAGGAGAAATTGATAAACAGTGAAACTTTGAGACAAGAAATGTATTATAACAGAAAGCACTGAATGAGCTTGAACAATATTCTATAATCAACAACGTTGTTTTTGTTCACGGTCTGCAAGACACGGATAAAAATGAAACCCCTGAAAACACTATGAAGTTGGTAGCAGACGCTGTTTAACAAAAAATCGGGGTCAAACGCAGCAAAACTTACTATGATTATGGCCATAGGTCGTTTTGAAAATGGAAAAAGTCGACCTGTCGTCATAAAATTTATATCAATAGACAGAAAGATCCAAATCATAAAAACGAGCAAGCATTTTCAGCATAGTAAAATATACTCAAGTAAACATCAAACGCCTCTGACTCAAGATGTGTTTAACTCTGTTCGTTAGAAGAAAAGGGATACTATAGGGTCAGTTTGGATACGAAATGAAAAGATCTTTCACAAAAACCGAGACGGCAGCGTACACAGAGTCGTGATCTGATTGACTAAACTTACCATGGCCTCAGAAATAGAACGCAACAGAAGAACTGTGTATATAGATATGTGAAAGACAATGCATATTTATAATAACTGTGGTAATGCAAAAACCCAGCATAACTGAAAATCAAAGATATCTACAACATGAGCAGTACATTAGGTACTTGTGTAAGACCTAACAGTTTTTGAGAAGTTTACCAACATGAACATTGATGTACATCAACAGATACCTGTCTTTAATTCAGGTGTAGTTGTTTACGCAAAGTATAAGTGGTCACTAGACCGTGGCTATGTACATTATTAATGCTAGTTATAGGGTTATAATTCATGTTGGAAAAATAATGCATGTTATAAAGTATATCGAATTAAGTAAAACATGCATTATGTATCAGATTAAACATATACATATAACGTAATGTTTAGAATAACTAAAAAAGTTACTTAGTCTATACATATGTGTTAATGTACACAGAATAAAAACTATTTTGGATCAATGAAAATGTTGTGGCAGACTCTCCATAATTAATGACAGACACGCCATAATTACATACCGTTAAAACTTGATTGTACTTCCTTTCATATTGCTTTCATGATTAAGAAATAATTACTTTAAACCATTATTAATCACAATCCTTAATAGGAACTCTTTTCAGATATTTCCTTACTTTTCAAAACCATAACACCGTTTAGGTCAATGGCTGCGTAAAACTAAGAACACAGATGTGTTGATTGTTTGTTTGTGTGTTCTTTAACCGTTACTCTAAAACATGCTCATTTTTACAGCCAGTTTGTTGGTATGAGTTGATAGTGTATTTGGACACACATATTAGTTGTTAATATATACCGGCATGTATATAAAGTATGAATTTTTTAACTTTGTTCATTTTAACTTTTTCTCATCTTGGTTTCTTAAATATTTTTTTAAAACATTTGTTAAAATGATAAAGCTTCTAAATCTTCATCATATATATTGTGAGGTGGTAGTCAATAGTATATGCGTGACCACACATTTGTCTTTGGTATATACACAAATTCTTATAAAGGATAAAGATAAAAACGTTTTATTTAAACACTATCAATTAAGTTAATTTAATAGTTAATAAACCTGCTTTAAAAATGTTCAAGCTTTTATCACTGCTGTCCCATAGTCGTTGAAACAGTAACATACAAAGTCCACATAGCTTTCACTGATGTTTGTTTTTGCTTTTTTACATGAATGTTTTCCAAGTCCGTAAAATATTCTTATCAACAAGATAGATGCGAGGCCTAACGGCACCGCGAACACAACACGGTGTGTGTCCTCTACGTCCGGATTTGTGGGTGTGTACTGTCCAACTAACTAAATACATATATCGATGTCCACGTGTGCATAGAACCAATGAAAAAACTTTCGATGGTCACGTGTACAAATCACTAGAGCAGACAACCAATGAAAACGTAGCAACGTGAACTAACGAACATTATGTTATCGGCCGTTGTTTGCTATTTTGACCGCTTATGATGACAAACTTAAATTAACAAAGAAATGACACGCCAATTAAAGATAATAAATGATAATAAAATGATAATAAAATGCAAGGTACATTCAAATGGTTTGAAGAAAATAGTTATACTGTGTGTTGTCCTTGCTGCGGTAACACCTCATGTTGAGCCCTCTTCGTTGTGAATCGGCCTTTCTTTCGGAGACAAATCGGGAGAAGCACAAAACCACTTATTTAAAACGATATTCGGGATATATTCGGTCGTGAGCCAGGAGCACTTTTGCCCCCCCCCCCCTCTGGGGGAATTTTGTAGACCCTATTTGTTTAATCCTTTATAGCCCCTGAGTCTCATGACACAGTATTTGCAACTGGCTAGTGGGGCCTTACTGAGAATTTTAACTTTTACATAAATGAGTGTAAAACGTGTTGTAATCCATTTTCGTAAGATCACCGTACATACACAATACACATACACAATATAAAGAAGTGAACTCCAGCTGCTGGAGCAGTATTGAAATCTTATTACAAACAATTAGTTGGTCCTTTATTTATGGCAAGTGACCGATTGCCGAAACAGTACAAAACAGCACAATACAGCACAATACAAAACAACATAAACACAAATAAGAATAAAGCTGGGGTCACCGCCTTGGAACGGTCAATGCAACGCAAGACTTTTAACAAGAACAACTTATCTTAACAACCCTTACTTTAAACAAACTTTTATTCTATCATAGCCTACCTGTAATGTTTATTAAATGATATTTTCTACTAAACATACGTGCAAAACATATATTTTGCACATATTTGTTATAAGATTCACATACATATTCTTGTAACATACTTATTATTATTATTATTATTATTATTATTATTATTATTATTATTATTATTATTATTTTATTTTATTTTATTTTTTTCGCCGCATTATTTAGGCTTGATTAAATGTAGAACTTTATTAACACAATTACATCATGTATCAACCGGAGCTCATTTACATCTAAGTACGCTGGCTTTTCGTATATATAACATACAGAATTCTTTATTTCTGCTAACAAGTCATCGCTACAATCCTGTATATCACCCAACTTGGCAAAGTAACGCATTTAGTCTGTATGTTTACTATACCTACTTTCCCTCTTCTCACAAATGCGCTCACAGTAATACAACCAGTTATACAACCAGTAAAGCAGTGAATTGCAGGTTATAATGAACAAAAGTCCTTTGCCTTTACTTAAACAATCTTTTCTATTTCAATGAGTTTGTTTCCAGTTGCGTCGTCAAAAATCATTGAACTTCCAAATTGTCTCCAATATCTTATTAGAAGCATTAAGGCATCTGTATCTGGTGATCTTACAAGTATGTTTTTGTACAAAATCAAGTTTGCGGTCTTTACGTTTTTCTACATTTTTGTCAGTGCTACAATCACTTTGCTGTACTGTTCAGCACAACGAATATGCTGTCTAGCCACAGCTAAATCAAAAGTGACAACTGTGTTGGCCTACTTCTTTGGTGGCAGAAACCTATGTATCAAGTATATGTTGCACAGTAGAATTTTCACTGATTGGAACATTCATAGGTAGCATATATATTTAACACTGGTTTGTTGGATTTTTGCTGGCCAATCAGTTTTTGATAACCAAACGGAAATTGATTGGAAATTCTGATTTTTAAAGGAACTACCATTAACCTGCAGTTAAACCAAATGAATGTTTTGAAATCCCCTGTTTTGAAGTCAAATTGGGGTCTGGTTGTCAGAATTATTAAATTTGGCTTAATTGTGGGCTTGGCATAGCAAGGTCTGATATATAACTCTTTTGTGTCAAAGTTCTATCTAGTTTCGTGGGTAACTGAGAATGAACATACTTGACTGCGATGAATGAGTCTGAGGTCTCATGCAGCACAATGCCATGTGTAGAATGTATGGTACCAACACCAAAATGTGTTTCTTTATACAGTTTGAAGTTATTTATGCAACAATACAAACCATTGATGTTTTCAGTTTAAATGTTTTTGGGTAATATTGTTCCTGAATTTATGACCTAGTTCCATGTGGCTGTTTCAAGCTCACGTGTCGGTGTATATGATTGTGCATGACCATAGCGTTTCACAAGTGTGACCAGTTCTGCATTTCTTGTGAGATGATGGGCAGTTATTGGCAAGAGGATATGTTTGGCATCCACGCCCCACCATTGTTAGCTGCATAACATAAATCTACAGCAAAGTCTATCGTTGAACTTTATTGGTAACAAGATTTGCCTTGAATTTCGTGCTTTAGTTGGTGGATATTACTGACAAAAATAGTTGAAATCCTCTATTGAAAGATACAGTTCCCCTAAAAGTATCCATTTTGCTACGGGTGGCCATAGCATAAAATATGAATTCTGGCGAGATTCTAGACTATATCTGTGTAGTATGGTTGCACTAAAAAAAGGTTGTCCGATTTAGCAAGTTCAACAGCCATGTATATCTCTCTTCCCTCTAAATCAGCCCAATACACTAGTTTGGCTGTTGTGTTTGAAGATCCTTAATGGCAGATTTGTTGCTAATAATGTTTCGACAATTTACATTTGAGTTTACAGTTTTTATAGTTGTCATTATAAACAGAAGGGCGGTGTTCAAGAACGTAGCTAAGGTATCTTTCCTTTAGCATTGTGGGCCATTCCACATTATGTTTTCGTACAATATGCCCTTCAAAATAATTACTTATGAACCTGAATGTATCAGTATGCACAGATTAATTAATGCTGAATTCTGTTTCACGGGCAATACGGGTTTAATCGTGAACTTTACAAAGCATCCGTTCATCAGACTTATCAATCGATGCTATATTGATGCTTCTGCACATTTTGTAACACATTTACTTAATTTTTGTTTGCAACCCTTAAATTTGATAATACCTTTGTCTCATGAAATGCAACTTTCCATTCGATATAGAAAGGAGCTACAGGGAGCATCAAAGGGGATACGTCTGTAGTCAAGATGTGAGGGGCTGATCGTCATCATCATCAGATAATGAATGCAACCGTTTTGGAACTTAAATTGGTGAACAACTGGTGACATTGTCTGTTTGTTCCATGTTTTTCAACATCTCATCATGGGGGCATATTACTAGTCAAATGTTTGAGTCTATGTTTTAAAGATATGTAGGTCAACCTTGTTTTCGCTTCATCTTTGACGTTTTGGAAACCGTTATCTGTCATTAAATGTATCACTTCCTTATCTGTACTTTCAAAACGAACAATTTATCTTGTAACACCATCATCTATCTTATTTCCGCTTAATAAGCACTAATTATGTTCGAAAAATACATCAAAATGTCTAAATAAATTACCAAAATCGGATAAAATAATTCAGAACTAAATTTCTTTTACCGTATCCTGACATTTTGAAAGTCAAACAACGTGATTTGTCTGCAAATATTCACCAAAACAAAAACAAATGGCGGGAACCAAACAAAGGGAATTAACTTTTATATAAAACTAGGTTATATTTACGCTTTTGTGTATCTAAGATACACTACGTAAGCAGGTTTCTCATTCACTGTGTCTTAATTGGATGGAATAGGCTTGGACACTAGTTATTTAGCAAAAGTATTGCTTTAAAAGAATAAATCTATGCAATATTGCGAATTGAAAAAGAGCAAAAAGGCAAAATAAGGGGTATGCGTTTCAAAGTCCCATAACTCTGTAAATCCCAACAGAATTTTGCAAACTTTTGTCAGGTGACGCCACCTACCTAGATGATTAAGAAAAACATAACATTTAAAATTCCCCCTAGGGGGGAGCAGGGTCATATAGTAGCTCAAGGTCTTGTTTTTGTATGGGTTAACTTTATTTTACAAAATATTTTACTAAATATTCGTTGATTTTGAGTGTTAATGGGGCTTTACAGATAACTTTCCACATTCATGTGCTCTTAGTAAGATTACTGTCTTAACACAAAATAACATATTGAGTCTATATCTGAATTGCGAATTTAGGCTGCTATTGTTCTGCAAAATATTTATTTGATTCTTGTATATTCATGTAGGTTTGTCGGATAAAAAATTGTTCGCGCCTCGAGATCAACTAAAATTACTGCATTAGCGCAACAATACAATTTTGAAATGGTTAGATTAAATACCCGATGTAAGCACTTTTCAAAAAGCATTTTTGAAATAATAATTTTATCAACTTATACCAAATTAAGCATATTATTTTTTAAAGTTCTTACGCAATCGTAAGACACAATTGCCCGGATGGTGGGTTTCTACCTAAAATTAACACGCGATGTAACGATTTTTCCTAGATCAACATTGCATGACTTTAGAATACTTTTGCGTGTTAATTTATGCTTATTCAATCTCTTGAGGTGTTGTTAATCTCAAGATAATGAGTTCGATCTCTAGTCATGGTCATACGAGCCACGCCATGCGAAAAAAATATCCTATGCCATATTCGACCTGCACAATCGCGCAATCTGGTCAGGAGTAACGATGTAAGCTATAAAGTCATGCACGGCTTCGTGGTCTTATTAGCGGACAGGTTCACTGTTGACTAGACTACGTGGATGCGCAGTCTTCTCTGGAGCTACTCTTGCAAATGACATAAAAACCATTTTCGTATGACGCGGCTCTTATCAGAAGATACTTGTCAGTTTTCGTTCCCTACGACACTAGCTTCGGGATCAATACTACAGACGACCTCAAACTTCTAGCATAAACCCAAATGATTTTAGATACTGGAGTAAAAAATCAGAACTTAAAATTATATAAAAGTACAATGGTTGAATATTATTAGATGTGCTATGAACGATTTTGTGAAAAGATGCATCATTACGCACAGATATTGATCAAAGGAACTGTTATTGTTCAGAATTCAAAAACTCAAGAGTAAAAATCAGAACTCAAAATTATATAAATTTACATTGGTGAGTTTAATTAGATGTGCTTTTAACGATTTTGACAAAAGATGCATCATTACAGTCAGATATTGATCAAAGGAACTTATATTGTTCATAATTAAAAAGCTAGGTGTACATTTGTATATGACATACATAATATAATGGCAGCGTTACAAAACTGAAATATTTTTACACGTACATACCTTAAGATCGCGCTATGCAAACTCCTTCTTTCTGAATGTCAGATTTAACATGCGATGGTCATACTCACTATATATACTTCCAGAAAAACAACGTGGAGCGTGTTATTGAACTAAAGTGAATCGCACTTGAACCCCAAATCCTTGTCCTAAACAACATATGAGCCTCGCTCTACAAAAGAGGTTTAATGCATGTGCGTAAAGTGTCATCCCAGATTAGCATGTGCAGTCCGCAAAGGCTAAACAGGGACGACAGTTTTCCATTTTATTGTATTTTTCGTTTAAATAAAGTCTCTTCTTTGCAAAAATCCAGTTCAGGCGGAAAGTGTCGTCCCTGATTAGCATGTGCAGACTGCACAGGCTAATCTAGGATGATTCTTTACGCACATGCATTTAATCCCCTTTTCTCAGAGGGAGGCTCATATATTTAATACATGTACGTACTTAAGAAGTTGTAACCACACAATCGTTAAGAATATTTTTTCTGTGAATAAGGTTCCCCTTGAAGACTACGCAAAATGAAAAATGTAAGTACCGTAATAACAGAACAGAACAGAAATGTTTATTTCGACTTAAGCATATACAGCTCATCGTCATTAACATATACCTATACGATGACAGCATGCGTTTTAAGTAACATTAAACACGGTCTTTCTATTCAGTGAGATATTCATCCATTGTTGCCGATGCGTTGGTCTTTTTACATTTAATGTTTATTGCATATCGTTTCAACAAGAAAATTGTAATACTTTGCAACTTTAACAACGTATAGTACCACTATTTGATAATTTCTTCTATCTTTCTTGTCATATTAAATTTGTATTTTTAGTCCTCTTCAGCCCATCAAAACAAAAAGTGTCGGGGTTAATGTAAGAGTACTTTTTCAGTATTTATTGTATTGTTATCGCATTTTTCTGTTGAGAGGATTAAATCATTTAAACAAACTAAGACTTCTATTTTAGTTAGATTAATAACCGTGTTGTTAGGTCATATTTAAAGCCCCATTACAACTCAAAATCAACGAAATTTTCTTTCAATATTTCGCAAAATAAAGTTAAACAATAACAAATCAGTGTTCCTTAAAGCAGTTGCCGAAATTTCAACGCCCGATGTGGTCTGGTAACACAGAATGCTCGTTTTTATTTTTTGTGACACAATAAATTCCATTTAAATTTCCCGCAAATATATCTATTCATACGACACACGAAAACTAAAATGGTACCATGTCAGTGTTCATGTGTCGTATGAATAGATATCGTAAAACGCAATTAAGTATGCCACACAAAATAAAAACGAGCATTTTGCATCTACAAACATCTATGTTAGCAGACCTCATCTGTAGTATAAAATTTGGCAATTGCTGAAAGGAACACTGATTTTTAATTGTTTAACTTTATTTTGCGAAATATTGTACGAAATTTTCGTTGCTTTTGAGTAGTAATGGGACTTTAAAAAACTAAGACTTCTATTTCAGATTAGTTACTGTGTTGTGAGGTCATGTTTAATGATACATGAGCAATACCAGAGGTAAGCCGATGTGAGAAATTGCTAAATATTTTCTTGCTTTATCAAATGTGTTTTAAAAAGAGCGTTCAAAGCAAATGAAACCCACATAATTGTTGTTTTCGTTTATATAATAATTGTGAGAAATTTACACTGCAGATATAAAAATATTATGTTATTTTTGTGAAAAGCGTATGTCGTTCAAATGGTTACAAATTCAATAAACGTCAACAAGTAATTACCGGTACTAAATAATTAAATGGAAAACAAATTTGTCACAGATATGAATGTCCCAGATTTTGGACTGAGACATGTTTGGGCACCGACAAAGAGCATGCTGCCAACAGGAAGTTATAACAACAACAACAACAACAACAACACCAACATTTATTTCAGCAATAAAGCTTACAATAAAGCTTCTAGCCTACAAGAGTGGATATAAATAAAACAAGAGGTTGCTTTTTTGTTTGTTTTGTTGTAGTTGTTGTAATTTTGTTCATTCTTTTTTTCTCTCTCAAATTTGACCTTTTTCTTCTAGGTACGACCCTGACCTTTGAAATAAGAACACAGAAATTGCGAGGTACACACCGATATTTGTGTCAAGTTATATAAAATCAAAGAGGATATATGGCGAAGCTTTCGACTAGACAGCCTGTATTATAGCCAGTTTACCGTCATGTTGAACTATGCTTTCGACCTCCGATCACTGACGGAGGTTTTGCGCACGGCACGTTGTCTATTAGAGATGATAATTAGTGGCAAATGTTGTTTTTTAATTTCGTTTTTTTTTATAACTGATGAAGGTACAGTCCGGACAAGCTGTATTATGGTCGGCCTTATTGGTTGCATTGGACATATGACCTTGAAGTTCTGTCTTGACCTTCAAGGGACACATGTATTTCGCGCTACAAATGGAGATCGCTTGGGACAAATAATTACAACACTATCTGATACATAGGCATTTATAGTGCATAATATATTTCTGGACTTTCAGACATTCGAACGGACATGCAGACTTCATAGTAAAATTATATAGTATGCATACCAACTCATAACAGAAATTAATAGTTTATTCTTCTAACATCAAAACACGCCACTATCCTTCAGCCAAGGTGTCACTCGAAAAGCCTTAAATACGCATAGAAACAAAATTCTTATTCATTCTGTTATATTGCACTAACATCATAAAGCTCATCCTTTTCATGCATTTTCGATTAAATGTGGTTTCATTAGATTTTCATATTAGTCTCCAACGTACAAACAGAAGCGTGTCGCGAAAATTCAAAGATATAAGAATTGATGTTTTATGATTTAGCCTATGACGTGGAGACCTTTTTATTGTATCCTACGTTATATCCCTATAACATAAGTCTACATGTAGTTTATAACAAGGTATGTACACACTGACTCCAGCACTACTTTAATCTGTATAGCAACTTCCGGGGGTGTATCTCGGGAAAGAAGATTATTCACAAATAAGAGGTAGGCCAGTGTCGTCTCTACGGCTTTGAGACCTGGAGAGTCATCAACACGCTGACCAACAAGATCCAAGTCTTCATGAACAGGTGCCTCAAAAACATCCTCAAGATCAGATGGACAGAAAAGTCAAGAACACCGACATATGGAAACAGGCAAACCAGGATCCCATCGGATAACATATCGCAAGGCGGAAATGGAGGTGGATTGGTCACACCTTGCGAAACCCTCCAGAAGACATCACCTGGAAGGTCTAACAGTGGAATCCCCAGGGAGAGAGACGAGTCGGACGCCCTAAGACCACCTGAAGACGATCCTGTGAGTCAGAAATAAAGAAATATAACATGTCATGGGGAGAGCTAAAGAAAGCAGCCAAAAGCAGAGTACGCTGGAGGACTGTTGCCGAGGCCCTATGCTCCACCTGGAGCTCAAGGGAATAAGTAAGAGAGTGTCGTTTATAGAAATTCAGACGGGTGAACCAATAAGTAAGTCAGTATGCACTTAGTTTTACAAAGTTCTAAATAGTCGACAGTTTTCGTAATCTAAGACGAGGACACGATTGGATTATAATTTACATACACCATTCTCTTAAATATTTAAATTCGACCAAAGAGAAACACCATTGCAACAAATACACACTGAATGAAGAAACTGAGGATTGCAATGGAACACAATAAACACTTAAAAGAACTTGTTCACAGTTTATCAAACTGGGAATTTTTCAACTTTTTGTCACACAGATTCAACAAATAAATGAACAATGTACATCAGTGTGCGAAATAACACTTATGCCGCAGACTTATACTAAAAATACACTTTCGTTTACGAAAAATCATCGTTAAAAATTGACAAAATAATAAAGCGTCTCAGACGCCAAACGATCTAAAAATATTGATTTCTTGTGTTATCGTTATATTTTGTAACAACACGTGGATAGTTATACAAAGTATAAAATGAATGGCAACCCATGTGAAGACGGATGGTCAGGTTGGCATATAATGTAGTCGTAAAGACTCAACGACGACTTGAACATAAACTCTGAATTATACACATTCACACGTGAAGACGGAGAGCTGAGTGTTTTCGGCGCTTGGCTTTTACTCCATGGGTCAGTGGTTCGAGCCTAGGTGTGGTTAATTTTTTTTTTCTCTTTTTTTCTTTTGTTTTTACCTTAATTCTTGTTTTTATATTGTAGCTCTTTAGTTCTGATGTTTATCAATTTAAAGCATTTAATGACAAACGTCAAAACATGCCAAAATCTGTGAACAAGTCCCTTTAATAATATCTTTCAGAAATTGCATTGTTTGTATAAAGATACATAACCATTGTGTATTAAATAAATATAAAGTGCAAACAAAGTAACACCAACGTTTAAAATTGAATATTCAATTATTTCATAAACAGTTTTTGAATATTGCTCTTAAAGTTCAGAAGTGTCTTGTGAACTAGAAGTTCATTACTTAAATGTTCACGAACATGTGACAAAGTTCGTGAAAAAAAAATCATGAACTAAAAGCTGTTTTGCAATTCACAAACTGTTCCTCACAATCTTGTGTGAACAATTCATAAAATCATGAAGATATTGCTAAGCGTAAGAACTATTGTATGTATTAAATGTTTATATATTGTGTTGTTTTTGTTTTCAAAAATAATTGTTATTTTTTTATTCCTATTATTCATTGCTATAAAATTGTTAAACAAATCAAGATGTATGCACTCATTTGTAACTTATATAAACATAAGAAACTGAACAAGAGCATGTTATGTTATTTTGAGCCCCATTTGTACTCAAAAATCAACGAAAATTTCGTACAAAATTTCTTAAAATAAAGTTTAAAAAAAAATAAAAAACAGTGTTCCATATAGCAATTTCCAAAATTTCAACGCCAGATGTGGTCTGGTAACAGTGATGTTTGTAGATATAAAATGCACGTTTTTATTTATTTGTGACACAATTAATTCCATTCTAATTTCCCGCACTGAAATCTATTCATACGGCACATGAACACTACCATGGTACCATTTTAGTGTTCTTGTGTCGTATGAATAGATATCTTTAATGGAAATTAAAATTGATTTTTTTTAAGTCAAAATAAAATAAAAACGAGCATTTTGTATCAACAAACATCCATGTTATCCGACCACATCTGACGCTGAGGTTTTGGATTTAATTGGGTTCTTTATTTTACGAAATATTGTACGAAATTTTCGTTGATTTTTGAGTACAAATGAGGCGTTAACAGTACAATAGTGAATTACATACATGTTGTTTTCAGAAGGTGTTCGTAACCTACAAAAAACACTTTGTCATGTTCAACAGCAAAGAAGTACACTTCACACACCACAAGGCTTGTCATGGAATACAGATGAATGAATTATGTATATTTTGTCTTTCTCTCATTTTCACTTACATTTGAATAGTGCTATTCAAATTCGCAGTTGAAACCTGTGCAGGCTGTATATTATTAATTTGTAACACTATTTGTAGCCATTAGGGGCAAATAAATCTCTTTTTCATTCACCACGGTGTGATATCATATGAGATAGCATCTAGTTAACCTTAAAAGCAAAAGGAGGGTAGTGTTTAAGGTTTGTACTCGCGAAATGCTAAAACAGCTATTTAAAGGAACATACCTGTTGTGTATAACAATTAAACTTTTTTCTACCATATTATAGGGACATAGTCAATTATAAAAGGGGAAACATACCGATAATTGCCAAAAGTTATGTAATACACCTACACTATTCTGCCTTCTTCATTATGACTGGCTATTGTGTGTATGATATTGTCCTTGCTAACCATGGGAATGTGTGCAGGTTTTATCAAAAGAACCGTAAATCAAGAACTGATCCTATGTGTTCAAATTAAAACACTTATTGAATTTATATTTAGCACCCAACGCCTGACCTCTGACACTTGATCATACCAAAACAGCAACATTATGTTTCAAACTCCATATGTTTGGTGCTTGCACTGTTCATTCACATTTTGAGTTATACTTATACAATAGAATAAGTAAGTATTGTTATTTGTCAAAAAAATGTTAACAATGTAGACATACATTTAAATTGATTTTAATTTAGTTTTGTTTAAATCTATGCCTGTCCATTTTAACAAACTGACAACAGCAAAAGTCCAAGTAATTTGTATATGCTCTAGTATACACATATCATTATCACATTATTATGGTAATATTATATATACAATAGGTCATTGTAAACTGGTGTACAAATTACTCTTTTCTCTAACAACACTCATAAGAAGAAAAGTTTCAGTTCATTAAACATAAACTCAGCATGTGTAGCCCTCTGGGATATTTAAATATGAAGATGAAACATAGATTTAAATGCGGAATAATCCATAGATGAACTCAACAGCATGCATTTCAAACAAAAATATCTTTAGAAGACCTTTCCTCCTTAAAACGCCATATATACATCGACTGAATTAATTACATTTGGTATATTCGGTTCTATTGTGCATTTAATTGGTTGTAAACGCCATGCACTCTACGTTGGGACAGGACACGGTAAGGACTTGATTGGACCATGGTTCCAACAATCATATAAACATATACCTCGCTGCAACAATCACTTCTCGTTTATAGAGTTATAGAGAGAGTACTCTTATAACCGAGCAAATCTTATTGCACCAGTGACTCCGCGTTTATAGGGAGAGTACTCTAATAACCGAGCAAATCTTGCTGTACCAGTGAATCCGCGTTTGTAGGGAGAGTACTCTAATAACCGAGCAATCCTTGCTGCACCAGTGACTCCTCGTTTGTAGGGAGAGCACTCTAATAACCGAGCAAATCTTGCTGCACCAGTGACTCCTCGTTTGTAGGGAGAGCACTCTAATAAACGAGCAAATCTTACTGCACCAGTCACTCCGCGTTTATAGGGAGAGTACTCTAATAACCGAGCAAATCTTGCTGCAACAGTGACTCCGCGTTTATAGGGAGAGTACTCTAATAACCGAGCAAATCCTTGCTGCACCAGTGACTCCGCGTTTGTAGGGAGAGCACTCTAATAACCGAGCAAATCTCGCTGCACCAGTGACTCCGCGTTTATAGGGAGAGTACTCTAATAACTGAGTAAACCTTGCCGCACCAGTGACTCCTCGTTTGTAGGGAGAGTACTCTAATAAGCGAGCAATCCTTGCTGCACCAGTGACCCCTCGTTTATAGGGAGAGTACTCTAATAACCGAGCAAATCTTGCTGCACCAGTGACTCCGCGTTTGTAGGGAGAGTATTCTAATAACCGAGCAAATCTTGCTGCACCAGTGACTCCGCGTTTATAGGGAGAGTACTCTAATAACCGAGCAATCCTTGCTGCACCAGTGACTCCGCGTTTATAGGGAGAGTACTCTAATAACCGAGCAATCCTTGCTGTACCAATGACTCCTCGTTTATAGGGAGAGTACTCTAATAACCGAGCAATCCTTGCTGCACCAGTTACTCCTCGTTTGTAGGGAGAGTACCCTAATAACTGAGCAAATCATGCTGCACCAGTGACTCCGCGTTTATAGGGAGAGTACTTTCATAACCGAGCAATCCTTGCTGCACCAGTGACTCCTCGTTTATAGGGAGAGTACTCTAATAACCGAGCAAATCTTGCTGCACCAGTGACTCCGCGTTTATAGGGAGAGTACTCTAATAACCGAGCAATCCTTGCAGCACCAGTGACTCCGCGTTTGTAGGGAGGGAACTCTAATAACAAAGCAAATCT
Source organism: Dreissena rostriformis (assembly GCA_007657795.1). Classification (NCBI taxonomy): domain Eukaryota; kingdom Metazoa; phylum Mollusca; class Bivalvia; order Myida; family Dreissenidae; genus Dreissena; species Dreissena rostriformis. Next base: position 30,136 of record VMBQ01001766.1, read on the forward strand.
TGCTGCATCAGTGAATCCGCGTTAATAGGGAGAGTACTCTAATAACCGAGCAATCCTTGCTGTACCCGTGACTCCGCGTTTGTAGGGAGTGTACTCTAATAGCCGAGCAAATCTCGCTGCATCAGTGACTCCTCGTTTATAGGGAGAGTACTCTAATAACCGAGCAAATCTTACTGCACCAGTGACTCCTCGTTTATAGGGAGAGCACTCTAATAACCGAGCAACCCTTGCTGCACCAGTTACTCCGCGTTTATAGGGAGAGTACTCTAATAACCGAGCAAATCTTGCTGCACCAGTGACTCCGCGTTTATAGGGAGAGTACTCTAATTACCGAGCAAATCTTGCTGCACCAGTGACTCCGCGTTTATAGGGAGAGTACTCTAATAATCGAGCAATCCTTGCTGCACCAATGACTCCTCGTTTATAGGGAGAGTACTGTAATAACCGAGCAAATCTTGCTGCACCAGTGACTCCGCGTTTATATGGAGAGCACTCTAATAACCGAGCAACCCTTCCTGCACCAGTTACTCCTCGTTTATAGGGAGAGTACTCTAATAACCGAGCAATCCTTGCTGCACCAGTGACTCCGCGTGTATAGGGGGAGTACTCTAATAACCGAGCAATCCTTGCTGCACCAGTGACTCCTCGTTTATAGGGAGGGAACTCTAATAACCGAGCAACCCTTGCTGCACCAGTTACTCCGCGTTTATAGGGGGAGTACTCTAATAAACGAGCAAATCTTGCTGCACCAGTCACTCCGCGTTTATAGGGAGAGTACTCTAATAACCGAGCGAATCTTGCTGCAACAGTGACTCCGCGTTTATAGGGAGAGCACTCTAATAACCGAGCAAATCTTGCTGCACCAGTGACTCCTCGTTTGTAGGGAGAGTACTCTAATAACCGAGCAACCCTTGCTGCACCAGTGACTCCTCGTTTATAGGGAGATTACTCTCATAACCGAGCAATCCTTGCTGCACCAGTGACTCCTCGTTTGAAGGGAGACTACTCTAATAACCAAGTAATCCTTGCTGCACCAGTGACTCCTCGTTTGTAGGGAGAGTTCTCTAATAACCGAGCAATCCTTGCTGCACCAGTGACTCCTCGTTTGAAGGGAGACTACTCTAATAACCGAGCAATCCTTGCTGCACCAGTGACTCCTCGTTTGTAGGGAGAGTACTCTAATAACCGAGCAATCCTTGCTGCACCAGTGACTCCGCGTTTATAGGGATAGCACTCTAATAACTATTGCTTCATACAAATAAATCTATAATTAGATGTATTGCAAACATGTAGAATTGTGGCGGTTGAGCTCTATTCAAAGCAACAAATGGCATCATCGTTTTTGGTGTACATAGCAAAAGTAAACACTGACGGCCTCACACATTGTTATCAAAAATGAGGGCGAAACACGTGAGTTTTCCGATTTGAATCAACAACCATCGACATTTCGATCAATTTTCTATAACTTTTTGGCTTTTTTAATAAAATGAACATAAACATACCGAAACTCCGATTTTGACAGCTCTCGGTACGCCGATGAAAGTTTTTAGCGTATACTGTCCAAAGTCACGTGTCTGCCATGTGGTTAAAATCTAAATTGGGGTTAAGAGGGGCGTAAGACCCATCATTACTCAAATCAATGAATATTTCGTAATATATTTCGTAAAATAAAGTTAACATATAAAAAATATGTGTTCCTTATAGCAATAGCCAAAATTTAAACGTTAGATGTGCTCTGGTAACATAGATTTGTGTAGATACAAAATGCTCGTTTTTATTTATTTGTTACACAATTTATTCCATTTTAATATCCCGCAAATATATCTATTCATGCGACACACGAACACTAAAATGGTACCATGTTAGTGTTCATGTGTCGTATGAATAGATATCGTTGCGGAAAATTAAAATGGAATTTAATATGCAAAAAAAGCACCAGACCACATCTGGCGTTGAAATTTCGACAATTGCCATAAGGAACAACTAATTTTTAATTGTTTAACTTTATTTTACGAAATATTGTACGAAATGTTCGTTGTTTTTGAGTAGTAATGTGGCTTTAAAATGTTCCACCACATTATATTTTCTGACAAGAAAAGAGCAGAACTACGCAAACAGGGCACTTCAGCTTTTGACTGAAAAATATTAGTTTTGAGCTGTGAATTGTATAAAAGAACCTGCAATCAAATTAAATTAAACTAAAACATGTTTAAATATTAAATTATGTGTGTTATGATTTGTCTTAATACCGTTTTCGTCCTGTATTTTCAGCTTCATCCTGTCAAGTCATGCTAAAATTTAACACTCCTCCCCTACTGCAATGACTGTATAAAGCCCCATTAATACTCAAAATTCAACGAAAATTTCGTACAATATTTCGAAAAATAAAATAACCAAATAAAACATCATTGTTCCTTATAGCAATATCCAAAATCTCAGCGCCAGATGTGGTCTGGTAACTTGGATGTTTGGAGATACAAAATGCTCGTTTTTATTTTTTGTGGCATAATAAATTCCATTCTAATTTCCCGCGACGATATCTATTCCTATGACACACGAACACTAACATGGTACCATTTTAGTGTTCGTATGTCGTATGAATAGATATCAGTGCGGGAAATTAAAATGGTATTTATTGTGACACGAAAAAATTAAAAACAAGTATTTTGTATCTACAAACATCTATGATACCAGAACACATCTGGCTTTGATATTTTTGCTATTGCTATAGACTAATTTATTCTACAAATTGCAATACCATAATACATTTAAATGGTCTCTAAATAAATATAAATTGTTCAGATAACAGGTCTTAGTACTGTTTAATGCAGAGATTTCGAGGTTAAGGGTACATCCAAAACAGTCTATGTATCAAACGATTGCTTTTGTCCTGAATCTGACTTTACTGTCTGGCAATTTATGTTCTTGTACGCACAACTCTATAGTGCCACACTATACACTTCTCCTAGTACATATTAATAATTCTACAGGTTCAAAGGTGCATGTTTCTTTGTAAATAATCCTCGCGTATTTGTTAGTTAAACCAATATATACCGCCTTGTCAAGTGATTAATAAGTGACACATACTATAGGATTTAAATACGATTGGTTGGGTTGCGGCTGCTAAAAAAAAGCTAAGATATATTGATCAGATGTATTGCAACATTAACAAATTTAGATATGATGGGACAAATATATTTCACATATATTATATGACGTAAACTTAGTCGTGTTTTAAGCTGATCTGAGCACAACCTGCTTGTACTTAGTATTTGCGGGCTCTCTGCCATTTATGGGACGGTATAAAGGCGTTGACATCAGCTTTAACCATGGTTATGTTTACTGTTGTGTCATATGTTTTGTCCAGTGTCGTACTACTACATCTGACAGCAATAAGAATAGCACTTCGAATAATTGTTTCTGGAGTTTTTATTTATCTTATTTAATACACGAACAAATTTACCTGTGCTCTGTGGATGCTGTGTGGATACATTAGAACGAATCCTCGAACATATCATCGATCTTGTCATATTTATGTATTCAGTGGAGCATTTTATTGTTTATGTTAATGCAATGTTTAACATAGTACTTAAAGGTAATTATGATCAGAACACATCAAATTGATGAGATGTACGTCGGATTTGCCGCACCTAAAAATGTTAAATGAAATAAAAATATGTGTATTTATTTATCTCGACCTCTGTGTATATGCTGCGTCGTAACAAATTTCATTTTTCCTCTATTTGCTCTGAATCGGCCTGTTACATTATTGTTTTGGATTAATTACTTCTGACCTTGAAATGTCGCCCAATTAATTTCAATGTATGAAAATAGGCTATTAGATTGGTGATAAAGTGCAAATAAAAACATGAAGCGCACACAAATGGCAAAGTAAAACACTTTCTCATCCTTACTACTCTGACTACTCTTTACTTGGTTGGGAATACTTGATGTGGTTGATTGGCTTAGATTCTCGCTTAAGATTGTTGACGATATCCCTGCCTGTAGATGTTAAAGCTAACATATTGGCATTAATGGTTAAAAAGAAACTGCATACTCCACCCTTTGTCCTCCATGAGCGATAGTTGAAACTACAAATTGACGCAATTCGTGGGAAGTTATTAAAAATTCAACGAACACAATTCAAGGACAAACACTGTGTCACATGATTGTATTGAGAATGCATTATTTTCATTGCATACAGCTTGAATCCGCCCAACAAATGATCAATTTGATCAAAATGATCATTGCCTGTGTTCAGAGATAGGTATATAAACCTTTTAATAAAATAATCATTCATAAGTCAATACTTACAGGAATAGCTGATATAGTTACCATCACAAAATGATCTTAGATATAATGGCATTCGTATCAAATGTTCAATTTCCTTCGTATGCCGTGAAACGTACCCATTTTAAATAATGCCACCTTAAAACAATTTCAGAATGTATCTAGCCTAAAATGAATGCATAGAAGACATAACGTATTCTTTAACGTGCTGGTATTGGGTCGTAAAAGTATCGCTGATGATTATGGTGTTGTTGTTTTGTGGATATAAAAATCATATGTATAATGTTGGAAAAGCAGTCAATTGTATCAGCGTTCTAGCTTCTGACAATGTCTGTAAATTAAAACAATCTTGAAAATGTTTAATGTTGTTTTTCTTATCGGCAGTCAATACACTGCCGACCAACTTTCACTTTATTTCGTCTATGCATAATTCAGCTTTATGTTACAACTGTTTTCACAACACTAATATTTTACTTTTATACTACTTAAATGAACGTAAGGGTTAATTCTCAATGTTAATCCTTCCAGATCAAGAAGGATTTCTAATGTTTTGATATTCTTATTTTATGCAAACCCGTGTTTGTACAAAGTTAATATTTGTATATACAGTCAAAACAATTACAGAAATAAACTACCATTAAGGACTTCAACGCATATAATATAACAATGATATTTTAATCGACCATCATCGTGTGGTGTGTAATAGCGGAAGGATATGACAGAGCTATGCTTGGAACCAGTCATGTGTAATAGCGGCAGGATATGACAGAGCTATGCTGGGTACCAGCCATGTGTAATAGCGACAGGATATGACAGAGCTTTGCTGGGTACCAGTCATGTGTAATAGCGGCAGGATATGACAGAGCTATTCTTGGAACCAATCATGTCACTGGGAGGAGGTAGACGGGTTTTTTACCCACATCTACGATACACGGACATTTAAAAAGCATACCAAGTATTTGAATCACGTTACGCGTTTATGCAAGTTTTGATTTTCTGTGTCCATGTGCACATGTCATTGAGATCGTTTAAGACTGGTATTGAACAACTGTAGTCGAAATAATAATTATTTAGCACATAGCAAGGTTTGCAATATGACATATTAAACAACGTATTACGGCTTATTCCTAAAATGCAAGACGACACGTGTATGATTTGTGGATAATTGTGCGCTAAGTGTGAGGTAATGTTAGCCTATTAACTGATATAAACTCCAAGCGATCCGCTCCAAGGCGGAGACTATAGTTTTACTCATTTCATGTTTATGTTGTGTTGATAAACTTTATAATTTGTAATGTAACGTGTATTATTTCACAGTAAAACGAATTACACTCCGGGTGTGCCTGGGTATCAATATTCCCATATTAATAACGTTTGCACACATTTGCCTTACTTTGACTATGTTGTCGCTTCTATGCGTGTATACCAATGTGTAGTAGTTCCATTATTGCATATGGGATCATCGGTCTTCTGTTAATCGAAACTGTCCACTGATCAAGGCGTTATCTTATCTTGTTATACTTTTAATGTATTGTCATTATATTGTGAATTGCCCCATCTCATTGTGTGTCATTGTTTTTAAATATGATCACAGGATAACAGTGGGCATTTCAAATCTTTAATATAAAAGATACATTTCTTATCTAAAATAAGTAGATAATTAGCTGTCCGTTTCACTCATTCTAGCAATTTATTTAAAACTATATTTATTCAAGAAATGTTGTAAACATGTGGACAATTGAACATTATTGAAACACATAACAAGGGGGATATTGGAACATAATACAAAAACATAACAAGGTGACTGTCGATACGACACTTATATTAATACACTAAATGCTCAGTTGTTGACTATCCAAAATGACTGCAAGGCACACCGAGAATGGAGCAGCTTGAGAGGGACACACGGTCGTAGCTGATTCCACAGATCCCGTGGCCGGGGCTGGCATAACTAACCTCAAATATACCGGAAGTGTTAGGTAGGTCACATGACAGCTTCCAGCCAATCACTATCGCGCCGAAACCTACAATGGGCTGTTCAGAGCAACGGACCTGCAAAGAATTAAAACAAAACTCGGGGAAATGTGGAGGTACTCTGTTTTAGCAATTTCACACCTTTAGCTGCATGTTTTCGTTGTATAATCGTGATACTACTGGAACCATTTTGTTGTATAATGTGCCTGTTTTATCTTCATAATCAGGGTGAATAACTAAACTTGCCAATATAAACAGTATATCATAAACAGTATATATATCTAGTGATGATTCACATTTGGTTTGTATATGATGTTTTCCATAGTCGCAATACCGGAAAGTCGTGTCCTTCTAGTTACTACTCGGCTTCACAAAAGTAAAAGTAGAACCTATCAGTCATTTAAATCGACATATTTATTGACAAACTAGACATGATACATCTCCTGCTTTACACAAACTTCATTTTCATTACGACAGGAAAGATATTCTAAATACTCCACAGTTACCAAAACCAACCTCTCCACTATTAAACGTAGCCCTAACGTTTCCATGGATGGCGTAACCGATCTGTTCGACGTCACACGTGCTGCACGAGCAACCTAGGATTCGTAGCGAACTAATGTCTGGTGCCGGTCCTGATATAACAAGCCCAGTTATGCAGAACGCGACGAGAAGTGTATAAAGCGACATACCTTCCGCTGACTGAAGACAAAAATGGCAAATACAAAACAATTTGTGCAATAATCAAATTTTTTGGACATTTGCGGAGAACTGATTGTGGACGGAGTAAAATCCAAAAGGCATCCCAACGAACGTCCATAATAGAAAGAATTAGATAAATTCGTTTTTTCCATCCACTTTTATTTAAGACCAGTGAAACATTGTATGTACAACACTGTACAATACATACAGCACAACACTTAACATGAAAATGCTGAACTAATTTAAAGATGGAGTCACCGCATTTAAACTGAAACTTTTCCGACAAACGATGCTTAGAGTTAAGTACGCAAAACTTACTTTTTTTATAAAACAACAATCGACTTAGACGAGAATCTTAATGCTTGTATTTACATGAGATAAAAAAAAGAACTATTTACTTACACAATAAAGCATAACCGTTGATTCGAAATTCTTCACTTGGACGTATTACTGTGGTTGTACTTATCGCGCCTATTTATATGCAAAATTGGTGGACGTGCGAATGACTGAAACAAACTAGAATTACGTACTTTGAGTCGTGTTGTTTCGCAATAAAGATAATAAACAGGCGATGTTTCGAAATAGAGATAATAAACAAAGTGTTTACAAAATTTTAACCCCCTTCAACCCATAAAGAAGACACCGTTGATAAGGAGAGTTACACGCGTTCACATACTGGCATATAATCGGAAGCCTCACAAATGATATCGTAATTGTTTCATAATCATCACAACCATCTCATCAAAAGAAGCTGGGACAGCGTTTTTTATATAAAATACGAGTATTTGTGTATGACAAGAGTTTCCCTATTAGGTAATTGTCATGTTAAATCCTGTAGTTAATAAATGATGTATCTACTGGTTGTATAAACTTTTTTATGTTGCAGGTAAGAGCTCGTAATTAAAAAAATATTAGCTTGTTTGACGAAAACTTAGTTTAACAATTCCGTTTGGTTTTCAATTTTGTCTGTGATATCCTTCTTTTTGTTTCAACATACATCTCAATTACAACATGATTATACATATGAAGCAGCATCAATATTTGGTCAGTAAAATATACTGAAGTATCATATATATATACTATTAATGTACAAACAAATGATTTTGGTATATATTAACAATAACACGTTATTTGTTTAAGTTTTAACTTGTTAATGCTTAAATTTGTTCCCAGAAAACACATTTTTGAGACGACGCTATAGCATTTTTGTAAAAAGTAAAAGAGAGAGGGGAGAAGCTATGTTAAATATTTAGAGAAAGGTAGAATTGATTAACAATTAGAACAAAAAAGGCATGAGATGTTTGACTTATTTCTCAAAATTTTACACACAAAAAGAAAGGTATCCTTCTTAATAAGTTGTTTCTGATGTTGTATTGTTATACGTGTGTTGCACTTCTTTGTGGTACTTTATATGTTTGTTTTTTTAATTATTTTGGTAAGAAATGTAGTCCCCATTTAACAACCCTCGCTATGCCGTTTCCTAATCTAGCCGGGTTGCACGCTGTTTACACTGCAATTGTGTACGTGATCATAACACGCGTATAATGTATAACGAGTGTTTAGTTAGATAAACAAGGGTGTGTTAGAGTTCTTCATTGCATGTTCGGCTTATTTTTTTTCAAAATGGTACGAACATGTGTAATACAAACATGTTTAAATTAAATATATATATTAAAAAAAAACACAGTTAATGTTGACATCTATAAGCAGCAAACTTCTTATCCAGAGAACTTGAAAGTTTAAATAGCATGACATGGTCATCATAATTTCGTTCACAATTTCGTTCGTAAAAACTAACTTTTGTCAAATACGAAGCTCTTGAAAACAATTGTCTAAGATTGGTCAGGTCTTCAAAAGAAAGCTATACATAGGGCCGGTAAAGAAATGTATTTACATTGTATGATCTTAAAAGTGCCATGTGTATTCCTCTATAACCGAAGCGGCGAGACTGTTGCTCGGAAAACAAGTATTGACTCCAAACACTCCCAAGTTCTTTCAACAACTACAAAAACAATAATGTGGTCCATCTGCACAAGACATTTAAGCTGTCATCATTTGAATGTGACTGGTGCACTTCATATCAATATATTGGATTCCCTATTTCGAATCATCGACTAAAGTGTTACTCCCGCTATCTGATGTCTCTTTATATATATATATTCCATAACTGACATAATTTGTACTGATTGATATTGTAAAAGGAATCAAAGAGTAAAACCCCTGATCACCTTCCGCAAGTAATAACTGAATTGTTGTTTATTCGAAATTTTGTTTTGTGAAATAACTTTTTGTGAACTTTATGCACCTGTTGTCCCAATATATGTGTAATGTATAGTGTGACCTGTGAAACAATATAAAAATATGTTCTGTTCGGTTATGTAATCATCTATTTAACGCATGTGTTAAGAAGATAAGAAAGCACACTTTATAATGATCTATGTTTGCAATTCAAAAAACTGGTTTCCATTTATTGATGTTGATCAAGCATTTAAACGATTTACATTCAATCCAATACAAAAAAATATAACATCGTGTCAATAAATATAATCTTAACCAAAAGAGCTTTATGCGCATCGTTAAAGCGGAAAATAATTTAAATATGTGTCACTGAAACCTTACACAGACAATAAAAACTCAAACTGTTTTATTCTCAAGTTTGCTACAATCGCTAAATAATCATTCATTGGAAATTGATAAACTTGAGATTATTATATCTTCAAATGCAAACGGGATATTTTCATTGTTAACATACGTCTCGAACGCAGTATCTATATACATACTGCAGAAGTCGAACGTTCATCTACTTATCAGTCTCCATGCTAGTGAATGTATTCACGATTTTAAAAGATTTTCAACTATTAATACTTAATTAAAACTTATTATAATATTCACATAATAATACGTCATGAACAATTTGTTTAAAATGGATAGTTTTAAAGTTTGCTTCTTATTATTTTGCAATAGCTAAGTATTGTCTTATTTCATTTAGCTGAAGACCGACGGAGTACGCTTCCAATATGTGTTAAGTATTTATTATTTAAATACAAATTGTTCATTTAAATACCTATTTTATTTTATTTTACACATACAAATCTGATGTATGATTACAAAAAGGTTTATTTTGTTTTGGTGATAACGTGAGTCCTATTGGTTGTTATATGTTTTGTATAAGTGAATATAAAAAAACAGGATTGTATCATAAACCAATAAAAAAAGCTCTTGAGTAATTGAAATATAACGAATGTATAATATGAAATTATAGTTATGGTGACTACATAATAATATGAAACAATATACACATTTTTTTTCCTAATATAATTAGTGAATAGTTTTAAGACTTCACTGATAATCAATGCCTTTTTGAATGACCAACATTAGTATTACCACTTTTTCTACAGGTTTCCAGTCAAGCCAGTCAAAATAGACGCCAAGCTCATCGGCGGTAACAATAAAAGAACTGAGCACCCTTTACATGACAAATATTCTCTAAATTTGGAGAACGTGTAAATGTTTGTCGATATGTGATATGTAATGGATACCTTAGATTAACTATTCAAAGCAAAGTCATTTGTCATTGGCCAGTATCGACTGTAAAGTTATTTTATGAAATGCAATTTTCCTATATTTCGGTAAAAAAATAAACAAGATGCCCGTCAGCAACATATTTAGCGTATTTTCAATAACGGTGTAATTATTTATCAAACTGCGCCGTTAAAAGTGGTATGACATTTAACAGTTTAACTCTAATTATATGTCTTCTGATGGTGGTCATTTGCGATACGTAATTTGTTAATGACTACGAATGACGAAGTTATATTCCGGACAAGCTGTTTATGGCCGAACTAGACATTTGACCACTAAGGGTGATCTAGAGTGTAAGGTAAAAAGGTCAGGGGTTCTACTCGAAAGACCGTCTTTCTATGGCGGTCGTTTATTTAAAGTTATTTTAAAACTGCATTATAAATGAAAAAACTTTAGTCCTGACAAACTATTTTAATGCAAATTTCACCTTTGGACTCTACGCGTGACCCTGACATTGGAGTAGATATAGAGCAGATTTTCTAACAATGCAAAGTTGCAGTCCTGACAATCTGTGTTGTTGCCACATTTGATATTTGACCTCTAAGTATGACTTTGACATTTTGGGGTACTGAGACGGGTGTTCGCCTCATGAAATTGAACATATGTGGATTTTTTTTTTAATTTGAACAATAAATGACAACAAAGTTACAAATATGGAATAAATTGTTCCAGACGCACACACGCAAACACATACTCGATTAAAAATACTGCTGGATTGAGCTTTCAGCAAACGGTGTCGATAAAAAAAGTTAATACACTTGATTGACTTGTTTCACATTGTGAGGGACGTGAAAGTAACTGTTAAAACATGTTGTAATGTACAATTGATTGTCTGACTCGTTGAATATAAAAGTTATTGCTTTGGAGGATTTCTTTAATAGAGTTTTGATAGAGTTTTAATACTGTTTCTGGGAGAATTTATCTTTGAATAAATCTAAATATTTCTTTAAATATTCATTATTTATAAACATAACATTGTTTTATTGTTTTAAATAACTCTAACTACTATCGTCTAACGTTGGTTTCTGAAACACGTCCATTCTTATCCTAAAAATCTTTTGAGCCTCTGCGTAGCAAAGTGCAAGCATTCTTTGCTGAATATACACCGATTGACAATATGCTGCTGGGGTGGACACAATACTGCCTATACATGGCAATACAAGTTTGGTACAATTTGAAACTTTTTTGGCCAGCCCCATACTTGTACAAAAATTAAGAAAGCTTGTTGCAGAATTTATAACGGTCGAAGTGTCTACCTCCTTATCATTTATCAAATCACTCAGTTGAATGCCTAATTTTCGAGCAAGTTTCCCAATGGACTTGTCATCCGTTCCAGTTTGAGCTTTGTATAACTGTGTTTCTTTCATCAGAAAGTCGACATCGACCATCCAACCAACCAATGGTATTGGAACTGCAGCTCCGATTGCTGATTTTAGAGCGATCACATATATCCTCTTCTTAAATAACAACATTTTTTCTTCAAGAACGCCGAGTGTTATTACAGACATGTACCATGCAAGGGCCTCCTTCTCGAGACGCGGTAGGTCATTTATCAGTTTTTTCGTCAGTGCGCTGAAATCGTATTCGTGTGTATTCGTGTTGTTGAGGAGAAACACATCTGGGTTTGTTACACCGCTATCTTTAAGCTGACGTACACTGTCTTCTTTTAATAATTTTAACAATTGATCATGGCTTTTGAACCGAGTTTTAGGGTTTCTAAACTCGCACTGAATGTCCAAATCGATCTTTGCTCTAACGAAATAAAACCTCTTTTCACGTCGAATTATTTCTTTTGCCAACCATGTGTCATTTTCCTTGAATCGTGATGCTGTAACCAAAATGAAGAAGTTGTAAGTATCAAAGTTGATATCTTTCAGGTATGTTTCCCGTGGAAAGTTTATTGTACCAACTCCTGGAAGGTCCCAAAATACAAGATTATGGTTGTTGATTTGTATGTATTCAGTTGGCGTTTGAGTCGTCTCTAAAAGTCCAACCGTTGCTGCCCCCTCGTCTCCAGATTCAAGTCCTAGCAAGGCATTGATGAACGAAGACTTCCCAGTGCCAGATTCACCAACAATTCCAATGTTAAATTTAACGTTGGTAAAGTTGTTTAACCTTTCTTCAAGTGCTTGGCGTATTTCATGAACATCAGCGTCGTCAGAGGCAGTTGCTAAAAAATCGTAAGCCATCGCCTGAAGTTCTTCAGGCTGAAATCATCACAATAATCAAAATCTACAACTATCCTATTACAGATAATTCGGTTGTGTACTAATCGTTTTGAAGAGATACAATTGTATATTTTGTTGTGAACGAAAATCCTCTATAAAACTACAGTGTTTGAGTATCAAATGTCAGTTTACTTACATTTAATGCTACTTCAGCCCAGTTAACATTGCCGTCGTCGTCTAGAAAACAATTCATAATAATCGATTTTTTTAAGAGCATAAATGAACATATGTTAATCTATACAAATGAAACAAGTTGTTAATTTCAATTAATCACGTCACTATAAACCCTATAGTAATCAGCATGGTTTTTAACCGCAATGAACATTTATCTTCGTAATTAAGTTAAATATCTTAATTTAAACGTTGTGAAAATGGGACAAATTAAACGACGCAAAATGTTCGTGAATAATATAACATTATCATTTCTATTTGTAACTTGCATTCACATTTTAACAAGCATACCACAAGTAATAACTTCTTTTAAAGATTGTATACAAACAACTTTTTAAACATTAAGTATCGCATAGACTTATATGTAAATAACATTTAATGGCAACGGTTAATAGCATGCAAAATCGTGGTTTTGTAGAGCAGCTGATCTTCATCAATGTACATTTAACGTATTTAAACAACAAATAAATTGTATTAAGATCATACGCCTGGATATTTACAAAAAAGACACCTGTTAAGTGAACTTTTAATATAGTATGGCCATAATACAATGTAACGGAATGGTCCGTTGTGATGATTCTTTATACCAATAAAAGACTTTAATATGTGAACGTACCATTTGTTTCAATCAAGGGTTCTTCGTTGCTAACATCGCTGCGCAAATAAATAACTTGGCTTGTCCCAGAACCTGGAAATATTGAAATAAATGTTTAGTTTATAGCAATAAATGACACTACTATCTAATTACGCCAAATGAAAATCTACTTACTAAAGTGCTGCAAATTTGTTCCACAATTTGAGCAAAATTTACACGTGTTTTCCATAAATGCATTGCAAATCGGATTTGGGCACTGCTGTTTGCCCCTCTCTACTTTTGTCCAACCTGAATTACTGCCTCTTCTTAAACTGAAATGTAAATTACAATATAAAGTAAATATATTTGTGAACACTGCTTACTATATTTTAGATGTGTAAAGTTAGGTAAAACTTGTTTCATTTAGAATATTGGACTATTCAAGTGTTTCTAAAATGTGTATTTATAATATCCCTAATACAAATCGGTCTTAAAGCGATAAAAGATATGTCGATGTAGTTTGGTCTTATTGATTTAACCATTTTACTTGAAAAGTAAAAATGCCATTTAATGACGCTGGTGTTTATAATCACGCTGCTCCTGATTTTGTTGCTGAAGCAGCTGCTGCTGATGATTGTGTTTTATGATGATGAGACAATTGTAGCTTCATGATTACAATTATGACGGATAATAAAACTGGACCTCTATTTATGGTACTGATGAGGATAATGAGTGTGATTATGATGAAAACTTTGATAATTATAATGATATTGGTATTAATAAAGAAGACGAATTATGATGATGATGATGATGATGATGATGCTGATGATGATGATAATGATGATGATGATGATGATCATGATGATGATCATGATGATCATGATGATGATCATGATGATGATCATGATCATGATGATCATGATGATGATGATGATGATGGTGGTGGTGGTGATGGTGGTGTTGATGATGATGGTGTCGGTGGTGGTGATGATGATGGTGATGATAATGATGATGATGATGATGATGATGATGATGATGATGATGATGATGATGATGATGATGATGATGATGATGATTTCGTTTTGCCACTTTATACTCGAGCAAAACTGGACAATATCCATGTAACAATACTTTTCTCATTTGAGTCGAAATCCTCTAGAAAAGCTTTTCAATGGAGATTCTGTTATTTATATATAAAAATGTATTCGTTGAACAAACATCTGCACAAGTAGAATAAAGAATACTTTAAACATTTGACTACTTGTTATTTTATCCAAAAGATGATAAATAGTTTACGCATATACTGTTAAATAACGAATATTTCTTGTATATTTTTATTACGCTTTAGTACGTATGGCGATTGAGTTGTTGGTACATGTATTTGTCACAGAATAATAATAGGACGAAAATGGCGGGATAAAAACGCGATGAATCAATTACAAGAACGTGTCCCTTCAAAAAACTGCCTATTCAGTTATAAACTTCAAATGCTAGTAGAATGTACTGACTTCCTTATTGTGTACTGTAAAAAAAATGTGTTTAAGCTATATCTGGGAATAGCTCATTAATATGATCAACTAAGCCCTTAACTTTGAAAAATAATGTGATTTGATACTTAATTTTCATTTAATTAACCAAGGTCATATCAACCGCCGAAAACAGATACAACGAGCTGTACATGAACCAAAGTGGCATTTGCCAGAACGTGTTCATGTCTATTATATATTCAACCTTACACCAACACTTCTTAATGCGAATGTGACTCTTACGAGTTATCAAATTACAAACTATATATAATCCTGTTTTATAGCTAGAGTTTAGTCGTTAGAAAGTATCATGGGGAAGGGTATTACCGGTGTATTAGCATTTAGAACAGTATTATTATTCAAAATAACCTGTACCTACCTGCATATGTGTGTCAATCCGGTAGGTGGATGTCTTTCTACATTTTTCAGTAAAAGTTTCATAGAATTTACGCAGCATACAGTATATTTGCCGTGTTTTTTCAAGCCACTATAAGCTGACCTAGATTTTACAGGAAGTGTGTATTACCGGTGCACTGTGTATTTCGCCTCCATAAAATAGCCCTAAACAAGTACTGGTCAAAACTTCTATTATTTTATGTCAAACATTTATTTTCACTCATGATATAAATTGTCAAAATAAGATATGCCCATCTTAAATGCAGAATTTGCGAGTAACTTATAAGAGGTATGTCATTTTTTATGAAATATCAAATATTTAAACATTAAATGAAAATAATTTGATCATGATTAACATGTAACAATTTTTTATCAGATGTCTTTTTTTCAGTTAAGATTCTACAATGAAGGTTGAAGGGTCGCAGTGTGGGCATTTGAAATCTGCTCCTCTTCTCACACATTTGATTTTGGTGCAATATTTTAGATGCACCCAGTGTTGGCATTCGGAACACTCAGCCCACTGAACAAATTCTAACACATAGTTCAAATTTAGTGACTCTGGTTGGAATTGTTTGCATATGCAGCAGAGATCATTTTCTTCATGTTCATCTGAGTCTTCATCAGTTGGAATAATCATTGACGTTGAGGGTTGTGGTGCAGGTGGATTATGTTTGGATTGCACTGAGACATTTTGAAGCTCTCTCAGTGTATTTGAATATTTTGAAAGGTCACCAACAATTGTTTCTGGAGCTTTTCGTTTTCTAGGATTAGTCGTGACTGTGTTAATTGTTCTGCTTTCAAGGAAAGAACAGGAATGGCTGGAAGCAACAGGATGAAGACACTCATTAGAAGAGTAAATTTTAGACGGAGCCGTTTTGACAGCTGGAATGACACTGGGATTCAAAGGATAGATGCCTGTTTTACGGAAAGAAGAAATGAGATTTTCTGGAGTCATGGCCTTGTTGTATGCTTTGGAAGAAAGTGATCCAATGTTGTAGCGAGTAATGTTCAGACCAGGATTTTGTCTAAGAAATGACTGACATTCAGAGTGATAGGCTTTCTTCAAAGGTCCGAAACAAGCAACATCCAAAGGCTGTGTCAGATGGGAAGTATGTGGTGGAAGAACAAAGAATTTAACCTTGTTATCGTCTCCCCATTTAGTGAGGGTGAGATTAACATGGGACTTGTGACCATCAAAAAGAATAAGCATGGTCTCCTTGCCAACAGGGGCATGCTTTCGAAAATGCGTTTCAAGAAATTCCAAGAAGACAGTAGAATTTGACCAACCGGATTCAGTTACTGTGCCAGCTGAGCCAGGTGAAGTGTCCAGTAACAAACTGTCCATCCACCTTTTGCCAGAGAAGATGTAGAATGGGGGGAGCCTGGACCCAGTGGCATTCCCAGCTGCAAGAACCGTGATATATTCGGAAAAAAACAAAAAGTGAGGATCGTTTAAAACCTTGTCTGACTGACAAGACAAGTTTACAATATAAATTCGTATAAACTGTTCTCTAAAAAAGTTATATTTTCAAATATTTTGACAATATACCACTGGAATATGTTCAACAAAATAAATTCCATATTATGCATACACGAACAACATAAATTACAATATAAGCAAAGCTTCAATATTGAGACGACGCGATGAACATAAAAAACAACATCTGTATGAGAACAAATCGTTTAAGAGGATAACGCAAATCTTCCGTTGTTAAACAACAACACATTTTATTTAACAATTACTTTAAAAATTACTCTAATTAACTTACTTAAGTTTGCTTCAAATTGTTAAACGAAATGTTGATGTCCAACTGGCGGCGATCACTGCATGAATGCAGTCAAACATTATAAAACCCAATTGGAATAGTTGCGCAAGAGCATTACATTGTCTACGAATAATATTGCTTAAAATACAATTGGACGATTGTTCGTTGAACAATGTCAATCAATATGTAATAACTCGTCAATATCGACATTTATACATCGGTTCAGAGCACGTGAATGAACATTTGTCGCCCCTTCGTATCTCCTACTTCGGCATACAAAGCATTCGTAGAAGCTTTTAAAAGCCAAATTCTTTACCTAAGTTCTTTACAGATCAATGGGAAATTATAAAATCAAGCTTTAAACACGAAAATTGTAATCAAGACGTATGTATACAAGGTCAATAATACTCAGTGAGCCATACCCAGTGAGCCCACCTTAAAATTTCCGAAATAGAAAAAGATGACCCATCGCTAAGGTGTATTTTAAGGTATACTTACACTAAGTTGACATTCGTGTATAATGGATGAATTTGTTCTAACAGAGACTTTAATCAGAAAGCAATAAATAACATTCTTAAATTGGAT
Organism: Dreissena rostriformis; assembly: GCA_007657795.1. Lineage (NCBI taxonomy): Eukaryota > Metazoa > Mollusca > Bivalvia > Myida > Dreissenidae > Dreissena > Dreissena rostriformis. The sequence continues at coordinate 47,930 of VMBQ01001766.1, forward strand.
GTTTGATTTGAATTTATAGTATATATATATGCAATTCTGTCAATTATGTTTTTGTTCTATTTTGAATGATGTTAATGTCCATTTTGCCACAAACCCGACCGACCCTTATTTGTGTGCCGACCCTTAACTTTTTTAAAGATTAAGTGTTCGATAAGTTTTTAAAATTTAATAAAATAACTGTTAAGTATGCGATCATATTTTGGTACATTCGATCATATTCGCTAAAGTAACTTTAAATTATGCAAACTTTTCGAAAGAACTAATGTTAAATAGAGAATTGGAAGATTTTTCATGTTATTGCATGGTAAAAAAAAAAATGCCGACCTATCTACCCGATTATTTTTACAATTTTGGCAACACATGATGTTTTTGAACTTCAGTCCTTATTTGTTCGATATTTACAATCATGTTTTGAATTGCGTCTGTTTCACTCATTATGTATCTGATGTGTTTATTGATACAGGTTCGTTACTGTTTACATAAATATGTGCATTCAAAACGCATTCGTATAGAGGAAGTGTATACTATTATCGAGCGTAGATAAAGAGATGTATTTTCAGAAAACAGACAAAACGAAACCAAGCGTAGTTTGTAAACACCGATAAAAGAAATGTACGGATTCTTTGAGTGCTCGAAATGCAAGGCTAAATGGGAAAGTGCTAAGGTTTACCCCAAGAATAAGGCCAAAACTATGGTATGTGAAGTTTTCTTACTAGACTATTGTGACTTCATAAACTACAACATAAATAATGACACTATCTTTGTCAAGCGACATACTGATATAATCATTGGTACATGCTACCTTATTCTTTTGAAAATTGGAACATAAAACCACAATTTCTGTTAATCAATTGATATAGGATATTCTGTTTTAGTTCATATTTATTAGATAATTGATATTCATCATTTTACTATCCTATGTTAAATTTCAAAAATACTAATCTAATTCGTGTTATTACACCTCACGTTATCGATTTATGTATGGTGTCCATAAAGTTAAAGTTATATCATACGTGAAAACTGTTCAAACTCCTCACTCCCACATTTGTTAACGGTAATTACTGTCGTCACAAGTTAAATTCTTCCATATCTTTTGTGATTATCTCTCATTTCATGAAATGAAAATGTAAATATAATCAAAATTTATTTGATCTTTTTTTATAAAAACCAACGAGAGAAACTTTGATTTAAGCGATACATTATTTAAACAATATTTGATTTAGTTGATAATCATAATATTTATAACGACGGTAAGGACTCGATCTTGAGCTATGTTTTAACCAATGGAATTTCTGAGAAAATGGGGCAATTTTTCTAAATCAGCAACACGTTGATTACGAATAAAGACATCGCATAGGAATGATTCCTTTTAAACCTAAAGTATCTTCTTCAAATTTCATGTACAGACCCCATGTATGTTTCTACGTTATTAAATGTAATATGGACAATGATAGTTTATTGAATGCAATAATAGTTTGGCAATGAAAAACATCAACAAAATACAAATTTTATTTTCTATTTGCCTGTTTAAGTATCAATTAAACGGTGCCGCTATATTTTAAAGTGTTGTTTTTTAAATACAATTCGTAATAACCTGATGTTTAATAACATGTTTTGTATTTTGCCACGAATTCATACTGTTTGTAGTTGATCCAGATAACCTTTCGCCTTTCAAATATGTTAATACACTAACATAAACTTGTTTTGTTTCCAGTACTATGGCCAAGAGTGCAAGTCTTGCAAGATCATGTGCCAGCCGTACAGGGTAGAGGAGACAATGTGCTCTCTGTGTGGTGAGGAAGCCAGGTCATGCGGCTGTGACAAAACGCGCCACACCGACCCGAACAAGCCCCACCGCAGCGATCTCTGCGAAAAATGCCGATCTGGGAACCGTTGCCAGTAGAGAAAACGCAGATGTAATTGATATAAATGACGAAATACAGTATCCGTATTATAATGTGATTTTGAGGACCTCGTGGATATAGAAAATATACGTATCTTTTGTATTTTTAACTCAATTTTATTTTTTAATACGTGTATTTTCAACATGTGCGGTATGTCGGAATGTTGACGTGATATGATTCCATTTACCGATTTAAAATGTAATGTCTCATGGAATTTGACAAGTATATGTTAATTTCATCGAATTTGATATACCTTGATATAAAGCAGCAACTAAATCATTTAATATTTGTTAAATTCTATATTATGTTTTACAATTTAAAATTATAGTTTAAAAGGGTTGTATATGGCTTATGTGTTCAAACTCTGCATGTATTCTCAATGAGTTAAAAAAAAAAGTAAATAGATCAAACACATTTTGTTGTTTGTTTTCACGTATTAATTGTTATTATTTTATGTCGAGACTAGGCACAATTGTCCAAAGAAATTTACATCTACATTACAACAGATATAATGGTATACAGATCATGACAGTTGCGCATGAAAATGTTGTTACTCGAATAGAATTTTGATCGACGAGTGTATTATCTTATTTGTTTAAGACCGATTCCAATAGAATAAACCTATAATTAACTATTAAAATTTAAACAGAGGTCAGTCGGATATGATAACTGGTTTCGTTCTTTAACTTTATTCCTATCGCTATCTCAGCGCACGTTTATTCTATCGCTATATTTTATTGCGATGTTAACCCAAAATATGACGTTTTTAATAAAAAGAAAAAAACAGAGCTTAAAGGAAATATCCTTTTATTGTTACCATATTTCCAGACACGATTGAACCGCAATGAAAAATATGATTCACGGAACGAAGAAGAATTATCAAAATGTGTTACTTGCTCGGCACGAAACACATGAACAAGCATAGCAATCATCGTTTTCTATGCCTCACATGTAAAAATTCATATTAGAGCTACTCCCCTATATTCCATGATCAACAAATAAGCTTTGGAAACACACGTTACTGCATCAAAGCCTTTTGCAAAGTTAATCTTCAGCTTAAAATAAACGAGATAAAATGTATTACAGCATGAAGTTATTAGATTATATGTGCAGGTAAACAATAGCATAATAGACGCATTACAAAAACATGCAACAAACGCAAACACAATGAATAAAAGTGAGGACACCGTATTGGAACGGTAAATCAAAGCACTGTTCTTTAGGAAATCCAAACCCAACTCTTTCTTTATAGTTTTATAGATAGTGTTTCACATACGATTTAAGTGCTAATCAACCACAAAGCATCACAATTCAAATCACATAGCAAAACAAGAAAATACATTTCAAATGAATTACCAATAAACTGCTAAAAAATGTAATCCAAACAAGAGCAATACAACTTTATGGCGAAGGCACGCCTTTAAAAAGCGGAATTCTTTCAAAAACAAAATCGTATTCAAACAGAGGTTCCATCATGAAGTTATATACAAAATGCAAACAACAGAGAACAGAAATCAAATATGCTATTATTTCTTATAAATATCAATCAATTTCAGTTTTATTCGAAACAAATAATGCAGCAATTGATGTATATATATATATACTGATATTTTTCGTTGTTTTGTCCATAATAGGTTATAAACTCGCAGTTAATTCTACCTACACAAACAAAAATAGGTTAAGCATCACATTACTGTAGTCAAAACACACACAAAACCGTTACGTAATACTATTTTTCACGATCGGTAACGACATACACGTTTAGTACTTCTAGATAGATTAATACTTGCATATGAAACGAAATGACTTCAGAGTCCATCTGTTCTGTGTTTTTTTTTATAATAATATTTCCAAACTGTAAGTTTCAACAAGACGACGGCAAAAAGGTTAATTTACAACTCGTACTATAGAATGTGGTTCAGTTTCTCGAACTTAACACGAGAATATTAGCAGTATAGTAACCGTGTAACTACCGAATGAAAATTGACCTGATAAACATTGCACTTGTATGATCAGAAAGTGTGTGTGTGTGTGTGTGTTATATCCAGGGACTGTGTATGGAATGCGTGTGATCTAGGTCAAGGTAACTGTTACCAAATATAAATATTTGCTTAATATCTCAAGAACGAATAAACAATTGTGATGGAACGTTAGCATAGATTCACTGTTTCAAAACTAAATTTGTGTGTTATATATGGGTCGTATTGGATTAATATCAACAGTTAAGGTCCCTGTAACTAGATATAGAAAACAATATTTCCGCACGAAATCAAAGTTTATGTGTCTCGAGAGATTCTTTGCAAATTGGAAAAGTAACACAATATTTGATCGCAACAATAACTTGCCTACTATTAAAACAGTAATGTTTAAAAAAAACTATTAACACTGATTAGAAAAGGAAAAGTCGAGCGCACTGTCCACCGAATGTTTTTGTACATATTATTGTTTCACTATTATATAAATTGAGATTGTTGGTTATCATTTGCAAGTATATGTATCAATTAAAAGTATGGGGATTTATTTGTGCATAGCAATTGATGAAACATTGATACAAATCCCGCTATCTTGTAGATAAGTTTTGCATTCAAAACGCATTCGTAAACATGTACTAACTAAACGATTGTGTTTAATATAGAACGAACATTATTGAGACAAGTTATGTCACATTTTTAGAAAACATATAAAAAGAAGCTAAACAAGTGCCCAACAAAGCGTAATTTGTTGCTACCGATACAAGAAATGTACGGATTCTTCCAGTGCTCAAACTGCAGGTCTAAATGGGAAAGTGGCAAGGTTTACAAGAATCGGGCTAATAACCTGGTATGTGGATTTTCGTTGTTATATCACTGAGAAGTTAAACATGAGAATACTTTCTTTGTCATGTATTTTATATTCTTAAATCACTTCTATATGACACTTACTTCTGGAATGTTTGTAGCTGAAATCGCTAATAACGTTTATAATGTTAAGCCATTGAATTTTGATTTAGATCAGTGGAATACTATAAGATTATGTATATAATTAAATCTCGTGTTTCTAGGCCAATTTCAATTTATCTGTAATCTGTCCCGGCCTATTCGAATACTTAACTCTCACGTTACCGTTGCCCATTGACCAAAAGTGGTTCATTGTTACCATGTTTTTCAAACGCCTCTTGTCATGACCACCCAAATATGTTAAATCCGCATTAATACTCACAATCAACAAATATTTCTAAAAATATTTTGTAAACTAAACTTAACCCAAAACAAATCAGTGTTCTGTATAGCAAAAGCCAAAATTTTAACGCAAGATGTGGTCTGGTAACAAAGATTTAACGAGATACAACATGCTCGTTTTTATTTTTTGTGAAACAATACATTCTATTTTAATTTCCCGCAACGATAACTATTCGTACGACACACGACCACTAATTCGGTTCATGAACAAATGTTGAATATGTTGTGTCACAAAAAAACAACATTTTTTATGCTTTTAGTACTATTGCCAAGAATGCAAGTCCTGCAATATCATGTGCCAGCCGTACAGGGTAGAGGAGACAACATGCTCTATGTGCGGTCAGGTTGCTAGGAGCTGCGGATGTGACAGGACCCGCCACACCGACCCGAAAAAGCCCCATCGCAGAGACCTCTGTGAGAAATGTCGCTCTGGGAACATGTGCCAGTAGATAAGAACCTGATTAAGAATATCAAAAATGTTTATGACTGATTAGCATATCAATTCACTATCCTTGATTTCAATTACCACATGGATCGAAAAAACAAACATGTCTGTGTGGCGATTTTAATAAATTATAAAAATATTTTACTTCAAACGTTTCGAGATCCCAGAATGTTGGAACTGACGCGATTCAATTGACATATGGCAGTTTTTAATTCTGCCTCGTGGAATTCTGGAAAGGATATATAACAATTTGTAAACGTTAATATATCATATTTTGAAATAATGCAGCATTAAAACAATATTTATCTTTAAAATTCAATAATATGTTCTAAGATTTAAAATTTTATGTTTAATTGATTGAAGTGGGTGTGTTGTACATTCTATGTAATGAAAATTAAATGTGTTACGCATCGAAAGGGCCATGCCAATGTATTTTCTCACTACTTTGTACTTATATAAGGACGAACAACAGCATTGTCAAGCACACATTTTATCTTTTTTAACTCAACCGGGTGGTATAGAAACCACAATAGGTTTGCTTTTCTTAGTTTAGTCGATGAAATTGTCTATTTGCATATGGATAACTGATTGTAAAATATACAAAAAAACATCACAACAACAGGCCATCAATAAATATACATTTCATTCAAATATTTTATGAAAATTGATGAATACTAGCAATAGTTTCGAAAAAATAAGGTATCAAACGCATGTATATGAACTGATATACATGTAGTTTTAATTTGTTCATAAAAGGTTATCAAATCGTGGATTAAAATACCTTCAAAAGTAGAAAAGTGGTTATAAACATATACCCAGTATTGTTGGTTTGTATACACACAAAATGCTTAACAATAAGTGTACTACATTGGACACGATTGCGTTACACGATAAGGAACGACATTATTATAATTATAATGTAATAATTGTTATAAATCAATGCACTAGGAACGAGAGTTTCAAAAAAAACGTTAACAGTTATAAGAGAAGAAAACAGAAAGTTTATTTAAGACTTTAGCATATACAGCTCATCGTCAAAAACAATAAATAAATCATACATACACATACAAACACATGCGTCAAAATAACAACAAATATTTTGTTTATGCATTTTTACAAATATATGATTTGTGTGAGAATGTTATATGTAAGAGAACGCTCTTAATTGTTTAACAAAGTTAAGTAAATACTTAACAGAACGATGTTCCTTTACAGCTCGTGCCTTAGAATGACGTCGAGCTTCTCGAACATTACATACACATATACGTATACAATCTATGCCTCTATTATGTTGAGCCTAAAATAAGTCTGTATGTATAAACGATGTACTTGGATGGTCTGATATTATTAACTTACAAATATTACAAAAATAATGTTCTGCTTTTAATTTATGACATTCATACACATGTAAGTCTACCGAAAGACGAATATTATAACCTTTGTCACACCATTAGTGTTACTGTAAGCATCAGGTCTTTTCTGCACCAAACCCAAATTTTGCGTTGTCCAGAGCTGTTTTCATTGACCGTTTGAAATCAACAGCGGTTCCGTTCCCGAGAGGTATTCGCAATAGCGAACTGCACGTGCTCGCAGACGGCAGGGTCATTGTAGGTTCAAACGAGTTGAATTCCATAGAGATAATTTCGTCTCCCACCGGAGGGTCCGCAGAGCCGGTTGCAAACAGGTAGAATGACTGTGCCTCGTCGTCTGTAAAAAGAAAGAAATAATACCTTTGTAAATAAAAGATACATGGTATACAAAATGTAATAGCCCATGCAGTTGTCAAAAATGTGTGTCATCAACAAAATAGCTTTTTAGGTGAATGCGTAATTTTTTATTATTTTTTTATTACACTTACAAATACTTAAATGTCTTCTATCTTGTATTATCAACACAACTTAAACAAAAATAGCATTTGATGATATGAGCAGCATGTTATCGATATACTTTTGGCCAAACAATTCAACAAAATGAGATCCGCGAGACATTGCTTTTAGGTTCTAAACATTCGTACCAGAAATGTCGTTCAGAAATTCCATCATCCATCGCATTGCCCGCATCTGAATTGCATCCGCACACTCCAATTCCTAGATCTTAGGTTGAAGTTTATCTCGTGCGTATTCGGCGTTGAGGCTAAATCTCTTGGAATACACCAACAGAGGTAGAAGGTTTGGGGTTGTCTTAGAGGCCTCGAGAAGGCCCATGTGGTTCAGGCCAGTTTTTAGTTGGTCCAACGCCATCCTGCGTTTCTCTATTATGTCCCAGTGAATTAACATCTGGACTAGAACGTCTCTGTTCCGCAACTGTACAGGATGAACATGCAATATGGTATATATTACATGTCAGTTCAATATTAACAAGTTTTCATAACAGTAAATAGCCAATGTGTTCTAAGAAATTGCAAAAGCGTACACAAATGAGGTAAATTATAACATTATTCCGGATAATAGTTAGAGGTGATAGACTTCTAAAATAGTGAATAAACATTCACGTTTGGCTTCATCTTTTGCAATGCTATAATTTGCAGGGCGTCAAAAACATGTTTATTTGGGATTATCTTGCATTACAAAGCAGAAATCTGACATATTAAATGACAAAAACAAAAATGAATTGAGTCAATTAACATCTATGTATTCCTTAAACAATGTATGTGTTGTTACTCGGGCACCATAAAATGGGATGAACCGTGGCCTTTGTATAAATATGGATCGTTCATGTAATATCAGGTAAATAATTGACAAGTGGTTTACTTACACTGAAGTTTTCTCCCGTGGGCCATCCAATATGACTGATAATCGAGCCTTGCTCTCCTGTCGTCACCTCAATAACTTCATCGTCAGTTTTGGCATCTAGCAGCTAAAGAATTAAAATGTCAACACTATATTTGAACAATACCATCATAGCTCGTCCATGACATGTATACATTAAAATGTCAACATAAATTAGTCCACTGTGTCCACTACTTATTTTATGTATTCCCATTATATGTTCCATAATTGTACGAATTTAAGTCATGTTCATTAATGATTTCGCTAACCAGCAAACACTCTATAAAAAATGTATTACTCAATCTTAATTAAAATTGGTCTAAATGTTATCTTGATATTTTAGGGTAAGTTAGAATCTGGGCCACGTATGTTAAAAAATAGGTGTCCAGGCCAAATCGTATAAGAACCTAGTTATCAATCTCTAGAAGCCACGTGTATGACTCAATACTGATAAAACAAGGTGAAAACATGTACCTTGACAATATGTACATTAAGTTCTAATCCGGGTTACGTGCGTCAAAAACCTATGTCACCAGGTCAAATCTATTTATTTTTTAACTTCATTACCACTAAAGAGGTCAAATTTATGGCTCAATCTTGATAAAACTTGATCAGAATGTTAATCTATATAATATCTAAGCCGAGCTCGAATCTGAGTCATGTGCTTCCAAAACCTAGGTCACTATGGCAGGCCTTAGCAAAACTATATTACCAGGTTAAGTCTTCAACAAATGGTGTTTTATCAAGGCCCTCTTGTAAGTGATTGCTATTGTAAGTTTGAGTTTCGGCTAACTTATAAATCGATTTAAACCGGTAATATTTCGCATCGATGATCAAATGCGCTGACCAAAGTTTTAATAATTGCTTGGCGATTAATGTTTGTGTTGTATGTTTTGTCCTGCTTTGTATAAGCAATTCCTCACTTGCCTAAAATAAAATACTACCGGATGTTAACAAGATTTTATTCCTGATTATATCTCTGGAATTTCAGTGTATGTGTATTTGAGTCGCTACGTTATTATGAATAGGTAAATACTGGAATCGTGAGGCTGTTGATTGTGATGAGCAGATACAGCAATTACACACTCAATACCTCGAAAAACATGTTTGGCAGCGCTTGGACTTTTTGGAGCGCAACTACAGAGATAGGAGCAACAATCATTGCTTGCATCAATGGTTTATATGTGTGTTTGTTGAATTGGCAAAGAATATTTATAGGAATTGCAAAAGATGAAACATCAAATGGAAGCAACAAACAAATATCTCTTACTTGTATTTGATAGCTTGTCAAGACAAATCATTCCATGAATTTAGAACAACGAAGTAAGATGAATTGATATAAAGACCATGAGAATCATTGTTTATAGATGATACATTTGTTAAATATATTATGTAAAGACATAACAAGAATTATTTTAAATATTATGTGACTATAGTGTGGCAATAATAAAAGCATACATGTTTATGTTCTGCGATTGTTGATAAATGTGACTGATATATTAAGCGAAAAAACTCTTTTAATAATTTGCGAATTATATCATTTGACTTGAAGCAACCAACAACTGGTGACACACTTATTAAAACAGAAAACAATGTATTATCAAGCATATGTTTAAATGATTTGTGAAGGATCTAACTTCACGACAGCAACAAACGTGTGTCTTATTTGTTAACAGCAATAATTACAACATATTGACAAAACAGTTATTAAATTAAAGGGTATAACATGAAACGAAAGCAAAGTGTTCCACGATAAAGAATGACAACAGGTTTATAACCCGTTTATAAAAATGTTCAGACGATGAAACTGCACACGAAAGCAACAAACAACGTGCTCCTTGTTAATGATAGCGTATGATATATTGGCCGGACATATAGTTTATAAAAAAAATTGGCTGTGACGAAAGAGAAATGAAATAACAACCAATAGTTTTCTTACTTGTGTACATAGTGTTACAATTTTCCAGGGGAGAAAGTTCATAAGTTATCAACACAGTAAATACTCTACATTTTATTTGCACACTAATATAATAAATATATACACCAAAGAATAAGTCACTCATACTACTTGTATCTTTACATTTCAACGATCAATTCTACTCTCTCCCAGCTTCTCACTGTCCCTGGCTTTTCATCCAATCTGCCTACCCTCCCATATTTGGATGTGTGGATTGACATTGATAGGCCCTAACATTTAATTACTATTTATTACGGCAACTGTTGAAATCTTAAACAACCAGACTTTGCCAAAACAACAGAACAGACCAGTCTTACTAATTTATAATGTGTATCGATGACAAAATAATAGCCTGTTCTGATAACTGATGTCCACCATGCAGCACCGATGGCATCAAGATAGCAGCCTATCTATAATGTCCGTATACCAAAAATTACTACACTCCCCTCTCCTTAGCTTCGTAATTGTCCCCAATTAAGCCAAATAGTTGCATTCATGACTAAAAAGCCAGACTCACACTCACAACATGTTAAACGTGTATATCCAAACACTGTATATGAATAGTATATTACTACACAAATCTACAGTTACAAACAAACTAAATGTTTTATAAATCCTAAGATAAGAAACCTTCTTCAAAACAAGGAATATTACTATAAAATTATGATGCATAACATTGCATGAATCATCCCTTTAATATTTCTTATACACGATAAGAAACCTTCTCCACAAAAAGGAATATCACTTGCAAATTACTACATAACATTACAAGAAACATCTCTATAGAATTACTTGTATTGCAAATTACTTCTCAATACAAATTACACATATTTATGCATCAATATAATGAGGCATTAACAGTACTCGCTTTTTAATTATCAGGAAACACATTCAAAGAAAGAATATCCTTCGAAAACTGAATCTCAAATGTCATGCATTATATTTAAAACATTGTCAGAGTTTGATTATATGAAAACATGAATATACATGTGTAGCCATGTGCATAGTAAACACGCTTTTTAATAAGCACATTCACAAACTCTTCTTTGATTGTCCGACTTATTACTAGAAAGTCTTTATATTCCATTACACGAATTCACACAATCACACATACATTGTATCACTATCACACACAAGTACTGATATGCATCCGCGTTAAGTGCCTTATACTTATAACTTTAAATTAACATTTATGAATGAATACATTAGGCACAACAAATTTGTAATGTTCATTATATGAGTAATAGCAGTCGTCCTGCTAAATTCCGTAAACACTTACTTAATCCAACAAATTAGCACACACAAAAATATATACCGAAGTCATCGGTTTGGAATAAAAAATAGACTCATAAAAACTAGAAAAGCACACACTTTACATGTAGAATTATCCTGTCCGTTGACAGATTCCATTTCTGAATTTAAGTCGACATTTTCTTTCAACAATTCATTGGAGTCAAATTCTTGTAAACATCCCAGTGTAGCACCTTTAACCAGCTTAACCTTCCTGGAAGAAGTATTCACCAGCCTTACAGGTATTTGATTGCTTTTAACTGTCCCTTGGGAGATGAAAGTGTACCCTAATGATATCCCATTTGCAGGCTGTTTATTTGACGAAGGACATAGAATTCCAAGAGGTGAATAACTTGACCCAAGATTTATTGACAATCCAGGTATTATGCACTCCAAATTGGCTGGAATCTTTACCTTGGCTCCTGTAGTGACCCTAACTGCCGTGAGAGGTATTTTCTCAACAAATGTTGTACACCTCTTCCCATTCAAATGTAATTCATTCTGAGCAACAAATTGATAATCATAGTCTTACAGAAAATCCATACCAATAAGTCCGTCTTCACAAATCGGTGCAACAAACACAGTATATTCAAACCACTGCCCACATGATTTAAACTATATTTGATTAGGTCCTTCCCATACATTTGGTGTAATTTTCTTTGATAGTCATTTACATTTTGCAGTATTAATGCACAACACAAAGTCCCCATTTAGCCATCAATTTCGAACACTAGGTGAATAGCCAGAAACAGTATCTCTTTGAGGTCTTCGGCTGTCAGATTTAAGCCACTTCACAACAACGCCAATATCTGGATCCTGCTGTTGGAGTCTGGCCATTCTCTCTGATGAACGGTAAACTTTGCTGAATTTGACAAGACTTTTTACAGAAGATGACATTTCACCTAATGCAGTCTTTCCGTCTTTATTCGGCATTGCATAGTTTCTGTCACCCGCCTTCGAACTGCGATCTGCATCAGAGTTGTCAGAATGTTCACGGAAGCGCAGTCGCAATAACCGTTAGCGACAATATTTCCTAATTGAGTAAACCAAGATACATGAAACTATCACAGTTCAACAACTTCACCACCTGAAGCTGTAGCCGCAAGAAAATCCAACTCCAGAATCCGGATTCATGAAGTTTTACTCTGGAAACTCTTGCTTTCGATGACACCGAGATTTGCACATTCCTTTTTGCAAATAAAGGTACCGCGTCATCAAACTGAGAGAAATCTTACCACTGCTTATGTTTCCTCAAACATGTGTCACATCCCTTACACGGTAGCTCCTCTAGTGTTCTATGTCCTTCATAACACTCACATGCTTCTGGTTCACTTGGTATTCGACTGAGGCTGTCCACATTAACATGTTTTCGGCCACTTCGGTTTTGTATCCGAAAATCATACATCAATAACACTTCCAACCAGAGGGGATTGTTGTAAAAATCACACTACTGAAGACATTTCCATCGATCCCTAAACTTTCTATGGTCATTCCGATCTGAAGCCAGTTAAAACTTGTCCACAGGTTCCACTAACCAGCTAGCAGATGACCATGTGCTAAAAACATCTTTTTGATCCACAATAACCGAAAATTCCAAACATTAAAAACACGACGATTACCACAAATAAACATCGCACAGTTTCCATATTTCCTCAAAAGCATGTTAAAGTCCTTACGCTGCCATCAGTGTTACAATTTTTCGTGGGGAGAAAAGTTCACAACACAGTAAATATACTCTACATTTTATTTGCACACTGATATAATAAATATATACACCAAAGAATAAGTCACTCATTCTACTTGTATCTTTACATCTCAACGTTCAATTCTATTCTCTCCCAGCTTCTCACTGTCCCCGGCTTTTCATTCAATCTGCCTACCCTCCCATATTTGGATGTGTGGATTGACATTGATAGGCCCTAACATTTAATTACTATTTATTACGGCAACTGTTGAAATCTTTAACAACCAGACTGTGCCAAAACAACAGAACAGACCAGTCTTACTAATTTATTATGTGTATCGATGACAAAATAATAGCCTGTTCTGATAACTGATGTCCACCATGCAGCCCCGATGGCATCAAGATAGCAGTCTCATAATGTCCGTATGCCAAAAATTATAACAATAGACTTTTAATATCTAGGTCAGGAACAGCATTTATGTGACCATAAACAAATGCAACTAAAAGGTTTTATTGACAGTGTTCGACAGTGACTATTCTGAGTAAGATGTCATTTGTGCAGACATTCTGATCTTGCGAAACGAATGGATTTGTATCCCCCCGAAGTTGGGCATATAGTGATCGCACTGTCCGTCTGTCTGTCTGTCTGTCTGAAATTCCGTCAAACTTTGCGTTTAATTTCAAAAAATTTGGAAAAACACTTTGCGTTTAGGTTTAGAAAAATGTGGAAAAGGGGGCATATGTCATCCAATGGTGACAAGCCTGGTTTTATAATTCAAAGATGATTTTGTAGCAGTCCGACGGATTTCCTTGACAAAAAAACAAGGAGTCCGAGTCTCATTTCCAGGAGTCTCTGACTACCGGACTCCCGTTAGTGTCAAACACTGTGTTGATTCGCCATTTTGAAGACATGCCGCGTGAAAACTTTTGGATACAAGGGGCGTAATTAAGATAGATCTACCAGCATCTTAAATAATTACCTATTAATGAACACAGTTTGTGCCCCTTTAATCGCATACGATTACAGTAGGTTAGTGTTAGGGGTTTTTAAGTGAATGGAGCAAATCGTAAATAATGAATTAATACCCGATCTTTAGACATGTGACTTTTGTCGAATATTACTGACATAATTGAATGCCTTAGGCCTGACCCCCCTTAGGTTTACGTTTTTATTGCATTTTTCGACCACTTTATTTTTCCATATATGCCAACGAATTGTACTCAAATGGGTACATGAGTACGCCTGTCTACGCCGCTGGAGAGGTGCGTCTGTACGACAACGTGATACGGCGTCATAACTACAACGGTTACGGCGTCTTTCCACAGTGTGTTGACGATACGGGATGTTGTTAAAATAAATGGTAAATAACGGTCATTTTAAATAGTTTTTGTTTGTGTAAGCCAATGTTTATTTAAATACGGATATTGTATTCCTCTTTCATAGTATGCCATGTAATTCATTTCTATGTTATCGATAAAATGGAAGTTTTACAGACCTGTATAGACAACTCATAAAATCATTGGAATATAATTCAAAGTCTGACATTAAACAGAAGAAAATGCAAACAAACGTAAGCAAGAAAGAATATTGAATCAATCTTATCAAGATCTGTCTCAAAATTAGCTGCATGTAAGTGTAACGAGATAAATTTTGGTGAATTAAAATGTTACGGCGTCTTACAGAGAGTGTTACAGTGCACTTACTACAACATGTTTAAGGTTACGGTATAGTATCATCGGGTACTAGAGGTTTCGGTAAATAACAGGTTCGGTAAATTGTATTTATTTAGTAAATGTTGTGGAGGTTTCGGTAAAATGGATCTTTATAGAGGTATACCTACAATGAGGTGTCAATGACACCTATTATTGGCTTACATAAGGGGCATATATTTGCAAACTGGTGATTAATTTTTAATTGATTAATTAATGCAATGCCTACATTAAAGAATTTAGGGGCATGAATGAGCTACCACTGAACTTTTTAAAAAGATTAATTTTAGGTACCGAACCAAAAAATGTAGATTGAATTTAAAATGTCACTTTATTGAAAGTAAATTTACGATTTAAATAAATCAATACTAAATTTTTTTAAGATGAGTGCATTTATTTTAAAAAAAAGTAATTATAAATGTTGATTTAAAGACTAAATTACTAGAAGATCTTCAATTTAGTTTAATGGTATTAACAAATGTTCAAAGTCTTGTTAAATATTGTAGTACTGATTTATTTTAAAAAACAAACATAAACAAATTTTAATGAATTTGCGATTTTAAGATTAATTTAGTCTTTAATTAAATATTTTAACTATTATTTTATCTAAAAATAAATGGACCAAATCTTTAAAAATTGTATTACTGATTGATTTAAAACAACGCCATAAAGAAATACAAATAAATATTACCCAAATGAAGTCTTGCTTTTAAATGACCTTAATATGTTATTGAATTCCTCACTTCATATGTGTGAAATATTTTCTACATTCCTGTCAAATTCTTTACAGTAATTGAGGTAATTAGTAACTGAGTAATTATGTAAATGATTTACTCAATTGAAGGAATGCACTTTTTAATTGTGCATGAAAGAAAATAAACTCATGATATTTGTTATTATTTTATTTTATTTTTATTCATACATATATACATTTACATAATTTACAACATGCAATATATAACAGTGAAAAAACATTTCAATAATATCAGTCAGTTTTTATTGTTTTATTTAATTTTTATACGTATATACATTTACATAATTTAAAACATGCAATATATAACAGTGAAGAAACATTTCAATTATATCAGTCAGTCACATAACAATAATTTAAATTTAATATAATATTTGCATTTTATAAACATTTACATAATTTGTAATACATACATTTAGCACAATACAAGAAGTTTTTAAACATACAAGTACATGAAGAAACTTATCACATTATTCACTGTCACACAGCGTTCAGTTCAATAGCATTTAACATTTCATTCGTCGTCGTCATGAGAACAGATCTATCTTTTCTTTTGTGGAAATAGGCGTCGATGTACACGGTCCAGGTTTTCCCTCAGGCACTTCGTTGTTGTTGCAATCAATGACGACCTCCATACTCACGTCCAAAATGCTAGTGTCGTGGAACGAAATTTTCATGGTTGTAAATTTGACTTCCTGCAGGCGCTGTAACGCTGTAAAACAGAGACCGTAACATGTTTTAGTCGTTAGAGAAGATACCGTAACATGTACACATTTGTAAAAGAGTGAACTTGATACAAATCATTGAAAATAATCATCGTGGCAGAAACTGTGAGCCAGAAACAACGAATTAAGGGGTGTTGCGGCAGTTTTGCTGATTTTTTTTCCATCTAATAACTTTTGCTCAAAATTTATATTTGAGTATAACATACTAATAATATATGAAAAATGAAATAAAAACATAGGGCCACCGGCCTTGTTTAAATTTTATTCACCATTATATAACATGTACTTTTTCATTAAAACTAAAAAATCTCTAATTGCATAAAAATGATTAATAACCTATGAAATTGACAACATGTAGACATTATATAAGATAAGATATATCATATACCATTTTATTAAACCACAAACTACCAAAAAAAAGTAGAACACAAGTTAAATTTTAAGAAATTTAATTTTTATAATTTTTATGTCACCCCCAAAAACGTCAATTTTTACTGTTTTAACCACAAAAATGGAATTAAAAAAAGTTCTATTTAATAACTTTTTGAGAAACTGCTCAAATATGTTCATCTACGTTTTGTTATCATAAAACAAAAATAAAAAAGGGGGGTCACCGCACTTTTAACAGAGATTTATTTGTTTAACTATCCCTACCGTCTATGTCAAATTTGATAAAATACAGCAATAAGGCGAAACCCAAGTACCGGTACATAGACTGTTAGAGATATGCTTAAACATNCCTGAAATCTCAAATAATGTTAAACCATTGAATATTGATGCACCATTTGAAATAAATGAGGAATATTAGTAGATTATGTATATAATTAAACATCGTGTCTCAATCCCGATTACAATTTCCATATAATCAGTCCCGACCTATTCGTATAACAAACTCACCGTTGTGTGAATGGTGTCCATAGACTTCCCGTTTAACATGGTAGCAATGTTTTTTAAACGCCTCATGTCATCACCTTCCACATACGTTACCACTGTCGTAACATGTAAATCCATCCCTATCATCAAGGATTAGGAGTTGATAACTTACTGCATTTTTATGCATAATTCGGAACTTGATAAAAAAGAGAGAGATAAAGAAGATCTAAACTATACATTATGAAAAGAATATTCGATTTGGTAATCATCAAATGGTTTGTTATGAAGATGGGGAATTGTTCGTGAAGTACGCTTTTAATCAATCAAATTTTGCAATTGTTCATAGATTACGAATAACGAAATCGGCATAGAAATTGTGCCACTTGAAAATTAAGTATCTTATTCAAATTAATTGTAAACAATATTTTGAATCAAGTTATTTTTTTAAGGAAAATAAATGTAATGAGGAAATATGAATAACATGTGTATTCAATACGCTTATAATCTGCCAAAATTATGGTGGATGATATCTGCCATGTCGTTCTGACGTTTAAGCGGGTTAGAGATATTAAACGACAAAATGGCGATAAATGTCTTAATTTGCTCCCATTTTGTCGTTCTGGCGTGTATATTTGTGGTTCTGTCGTGTTGGCATGTTGGTGACCTTCTTCAAACCCGCCGACACACCAGAACGAAATCATCCACCATACAAAATAAAACATTATGTCCGAGGGATATAAATAGACGACTGTGCAACATTTACTTAAAATATGTTTTTGTATTTTCATAATTAATTATAATCAATTATATAATAAAGTATGACTTGTCTCTATGCTTTTGAGTATTCATTGAGCATTGCCGATTTCCTTTATCTGTTCTTGCTTTAAACTCGTTATAACCAGAAATATGTTTTAACTATGAGCATGAAATCCTTCATGTAATGTTCCAGTCATAGAGGCCAGTAAGGCCAGTTTACACAAACATGTTTATGTTTCCAGTACTATGGCCAAGAATGTAAGTCCTGCAATATCATGTGCCAGCCGTACAGGGTAGAAGAGACCACCTGCTCGCGGTGCGGTGAGGTTGCCAGGACATGCGCATGTGACAAGACACGCCACACCGACCCGAAAAAGCCTCATCGCAGCGACCTCTGTGAGAAATGTCGCTCTGGCAACCCGTGCCAGTAGAACAAAACGCTAATATCAAAAATGTTAATGACTTATTCCAAATATCAATATTAGTATCCGTGATTTTCATGACCACGTGGATAGAAAAAGTATATATGTGTTGTGCTTTTAATTAATTTATAAATGCCAGTTTCTACAACAGTTTTGAGATCCCAGAATGTTGGAACTGACACGATATAAGTAACCTATTGTAGTTTGTAATTCTGCCTCTTGGAATTCTGGACAGGATATGTAAATTCCTTGAAACGTTAACATAATATAATATACAATAATGCAGCATTAAAAAATTATCTTTAAAATGCAATATTATTTTCTACGATTTGAAATTATATATTTAAGTGATTGAGTGGGCTGTATTTTATATAACATGTATGTTCAATGTGATGAAAATATAACGTGTTAAGCATTGAAAAGGCGATGCCAATGTAATACGGCGATTTCACGTTTGATCGAATTTTTTTAACACAACCAGATGGTATAGGAACCAGAATGAGTTTGCTTTTTCTGACAATGGTCGACGTTATTATCGGTGATGTTTGCTATTTTAATATTTATAATTTATTTTTAAAATATATAATACAAGTTTTTCAATAAATATACATTTTATTTATATATTTTATGAATATTGAGGAATACCAGCAATACTTTCGAAACAAATATGGGATCAAATGCATATATATGAACTGGTATTATTTTAAGTTTGTTCATAAAAAAGTAATCAAATAGTGGATTTTTATACCCACAAAAGTATTAAAAACAAGTGAAAAGAAACACGTACACAGCATTGTGGGTGTACACAAACAAAACCGCTACACAATAGGTGTACTAAATTTGAAATGTACACAATTGCGTTACACGATCATGAACGACATTATTATAATTATCATGAAATTATTTGTATAAATCAATGCACTTGGAACGAGAGCTTATAGCAGTTATAGCACGACGATGTTCCTTTACAGTGCGCACCTTAGAATGACGTCGAGTTTCTCGAGCATTACATACACATATCCGTATACAATATATGCCTCTTGTATGTGTAGCATAAAATAAGTCTATATGTATAAACGATATTTTTATGATCTGATATTATTAACTTAACAAAAATAACAAAAATAATGTTCTGCTTTTAATTTATGACATTCATACACATGTAAGTCTACCGCAAGACGACAATTCTAACCATTTTCACACCATAAGTGTAACAGTAAGCATCAGGTCCATTCTGCACCAAACCCAAATCTTGCGTTGTCCAGAGCCGTTTTCATGGACCGTTTGAAATCAACCGAGGTTCCATTCCCGAGAGGTATTCGCAGTAGCGAACTGCACGTACTCGCAGACGGCAGGGTCATTTTAGGTTCATACGAATTGAATTCCATGGAAATAATTTCGTCCCCTACCGGAGGGTCCGCAGAGCCGGTTGCAAACTGGTATAATGACTGTGCCTCGTCGTCTGTATAAACAAAGAAAGAATACCTTTGTAAAAAGATACATTGTATACAATAATAATTGTAAACACCCATGCAGTTGTAAACAAATGTGTTTCATGAATAAAATAGCTGTTCAGGTGAATGCGTAAATTTTATTATTTTTGTTCAGATTTTGTATTACACAAACAAATACTGCAATGTTGTCTACCTTGTATAAGCAACAGCACTAAAATTTAAATAGCATTGAGGAACATAAGCAGCATGTTATCGATGAACGTTTGGCTAAACATTTCCACAAAATAAGATCCATGAGACATTGCTTTAGGTTCTAAACATTCGTACCAGAAATGTCGTTCAGAAATTCCATCATCCATCGCTTTGCCTGCATCTGAATTTCATCCGCACACTCCAATTCCTTGATCTTAGGTTGAAGTTTATCTCGTGCGTACTCGGCGTTGAGGCTAAATCTCTTGGAATACACCAACAGAGGTAGAAGGTTTGGGTTTGTCTTAGTGGCCTCGAGAAATCCCATGTGGTTCAGGCCAGTTTTCAGTTGGTCCAACGCCATCCTGCGTTTCTCTATTATGTCCCAGTGAATTAACATCTGGACTAGAACGTCTCTGTTCCGTAACTGTAGAGGATGAACATGAAATATGGTATATATTACATGTCAGTTCAATATTAACAAGTTTCCATAACAGTAAATAGCAAATGTGTTCTAAGAAATTGCAAACGCGTAAAAAATGAGGTTAATTATAACATTATTCCGCATAATATTTCGAAGTGATAGACTTGTAACATAGTGAATAAATATTCACTTTTGGCTTCATCTTTTGCAATGCTATAATTTGCAAGCGTCAACATGTTAATTTGGTATTATTTTGCATTACAAAACAGAAATCTGCGTCGACATATTACATGACAAGAACAAAAAGGAATTAAGTCTATTAACATCTATGTATTCCTTAAACAATGTATGTGTTGTTACTCGGGCACCATAAAATGAGATGAACCGTGACCTTTGTATAAATATGAATCGTTCATGTAATATCAGGTAAATAATGGACAAGTGGTTTACTTACACTGAAGTGTTCTCCCGTGGGCCATCCAATATGACTGATGATCGAGCCTTGCTCTCCTGTCGTCACCTCAATCACTGCATCGTCAGTTTTGGCATCTAGCAGCTAAATAACAAATGTCAGCATAATATATTCAAATATATTGTTTATTTCCATTCCCAGTATATGTTACATACTTTTAATTTAAAATAACTATTAATAAATGTACTACCCCTCATAAGTTTTAAAATAATCATTATATTTGAGAGTTATAAATCGCGTTGATAAAAAGGAAGGAGATCAAAAAGAATACTGTCAGAGGAGTAACTTGAATGTTAGACTGAAAGCCACAACAAAGATCCTTGTTTATAAGATCTACTTTGTAGTCGTACTTCCTTGGATTACGTATCGCCTGAGATCAGGGTTTCAACTATCTCCAGGAAATAATTTAATATTACAACCAACAGTACCATTATAGTTACGTTTGGATAGAATTCGTCTCACGTAATTGTTTAATGATTAGATAAATGATTAATAAAGCTATTGGTTTGGAGCTCAAAAACTAACTATAATCAACCATTATTGATAAAAGACCCCGAATACTACTCCATGTATAGCTGCATCAAAACCATGCGTATGTAGTTTAACATAAGGGACCTCCTTGCCTTGGCTTAGGAAATCTCTTTATAGTCGATTGGAGGTCTCGTATGTCACCAAATATTTTATATTTCAAAGCCATACACAATAGTCTAAATTCTACACAGACCCAGCAATCAATTATTTCTAACAACCCTTATGTAGGAGAGGCAGTGTTCGAATCCTTTATACATTTGTAATCATATTGAACGTCCTATACCAGGTACGATTCAAAGTCATGTTCATAAATGATTTCGCTAACCAAGCAATCATGTGCTTGAGGGAATCAACCAACACCGGGTAACTCACATAAAAAATATGAATGACAAAAGCATATATTTAAATTATTTGTGATGGATCTAATTACACATTAAAGCAACAAGAACGTGTGCCTTACTTGTTTACACCAACAATGACAATATATTGACATAACAGTAATTAAGTTGAAGGATATAACATGAATAGAAAGCAAAGAGCTCCATGATGAGAAAAACTCCGGGTTTTCACATGTTTATAAAAGTGTTCAAACGATGAGACTGCACACAAAAGCAACTAACAACGTGCCTCCTGTGCATGCAAGTGTATGATATATAGGCCAGATATATAGTTTATTGAAAAGAAGGGCGTGTCGACAAATAAAAAGAACCACCAATAGTTTCCTTACTTGTGTACATAGATGTTTAATATCTGGGTCAGGAACAGCATCCAGCTTTTCGTCTTCTTGTGTGTCCTCGCCCACCATGTATTTGAATACGATCGGCGACAGGTGAGGGAACCCACAGTCGCCGTTCATGACGGAGGCCACTATCGCCCGGCCAATGGCCACGAAGTACCCGTTCTGCACTAGATGCACGTCGTTGGAGGGAAATTTCCGGCGACCATCGCCCACGAACATTGTCTTTTTTGTCAGGCATGTCTTGAAGAAACTGTAGTAAAACTCCCGTCGAAGGCCTGTGATAAATATTGGCAGGTGTTTAACGTTATGGACGCGAAAAAAAAACAACAATATACATGTTATAAATATAACAAAACAGGAGTATTGATTCCATGTAAGATTGGAAAAAACCTACGTGCTAAGCATATATGACACATGTGATGTTTAGGAACTGCCAATTGGGATTGGTATTATAGAACGTTGTAATGTAAGTAGTACATATACCGGTAAGATAAAATAATCATAATTTTATCTTATTTAATAATGGTAGCACGTTTTGACCTACGTATGTTAATGTTTTACATTGTTCTGTCGTCTCGTTAATAAACAAAAATAGCTGGGTCTTACAATGTGGTACTTAACATGACAAATTACAAAATACGCACAATCAATGCATATCATATTGGTTATGTATACAATGCACACAAAGCATCACAGGGTACGTGCAATAACCGTGCTTGTGTATTTTCTTGTTTGCAGGTCCACCGGACCTTCACCACATTGTGACATTCGCCCTTATAGCGAACGATGATAAACATTTTACTGACGCTCATTGACAAACATGTATTTTAATTTAATATAAGAGGGCATTTTCTTAAAGTTCTGTGTAAATAAGTGTTGTTTTTTAAGTCTAGATCTATTCAGACTAGACCATTTTCATTCTGAGTGCGTTTGTAGTCTAGTCCTTCTTACCTCCCGTTTAACGTATTACACTTTACAACGAGTTAGATATCATTAATTGCAAGTCCGAATATTTGTCATATAATATGAATATTTACGTTGTTTTATTAACAATTGCAAGTTGCCATTTTGACACAAACTCCAACGCACTCTCAATGAGAAAGATAAGTTTGATTTTTTAAGATAGTCAGATGAACACTTTTGTGTGATCTATCCATTTCTAAAGATTCAATGAAATAGCTTCAACGGTTTTGTATTTATGGCGATAAAAAATGAATGACAGATAACAACATACATAACACACGATGACTAAAAAATGAACCCGACAAAATCGCCTGAACATATATGCAACATGCGTCAGCTTTTAATCCCTATGTTTAGTTGGATTAACGAACTGACTAATGGATCCGTTTATACGTTTGCATGTTGTTGTGTTTTTTAATGACAGCGCACTTCGGATTATGGCAATCATTATTAAACACAAAGTGAATTTAGCTTAATAATTGTCATAGATATGGGGTCAATGTTTTAGGTTTAACCATGGACATTAACGGAACACAAGTAGGCGGTATTCACTTTGATTCCTCTTTACATATTATTGCTTATTGATTTCAAGAGTTTGATAACTACCGGGTAAGTGATTTTCCTTGTTGCGCTTATATTGTTTGTTTTTTTTTGAGAATGGCGTGAAATTAGCCATTATGAAAATAGACCTAAAGGTTATGCGTTGTATAATCAATTGGAGCGGCTGTTGTTGTATTTTCAAACATTCCCATTTAAACGCATTTGGTACGTAGTATTCTGTGTTTTGATAAATAGATTGTGACATGTCATAACATACATGTTTTCTTTGACAGGTATAACTTTCTCGGGCTAAACATTTTGAAATCGAGTGTTTAAACGTTTTGTCGCTTTATCTCACGGCCTTCCATCGATAAATCCAAACGATATCGTTTGAAAATCGTGTGGATGTCTTTAAGTTTAAACGACAGTATAAAATCTACATGACATGGGTATGGAATGGTTAAAAAGCCATTATTTACAGTAATAACAATAAATTGCGTTAAACACTTAAGCATTTTAAACACGTTAAACTCTAACTATGAAATATTATAAGTTAAAAATGCTTTATTCCCAATCAAGATGAATACATGTAATATAAGGCATAAAGATAAATGTGGTTAAACCAGAACAAATTTGTAATGAAATAAAGTTCAAAACCATATGAACATTTATAAATATACATGTATTATTTTATAAAATTTTAATACTGAATATATAGGACTAAAATAGACATGCATTTGCATAAGAACTGTCACCAAACTGTTTACAGAGCTTACGATGACACTGCGAGGCCGAATGTGTGCATTAAACTTGAGGTTTGATTTACGAGGTCTTGTGAAATACGTGCGCTTTGAAGTAGTCAAACGATCCGCTATGGTTACACTGTTACGAGAAAAAATATTTCTGATCTAGCTTCCACATAAAGATCCTTAAATATATATACGAATTACATTTAGTGCATATATGTTACCAACAATACCAACCGGACCCGTCAATGCCATCTTCCTTCACGCCTCCTGTTTTGAATGTAACCATGAGTTTCACGTGCGTATCTGTATCGCATTTCTTGTAGAACGCTATGGCTTGTTCGAAGATGTTTTCCCGGTCCACCTCGATTGATACGATGTTTTGTTTGCCTCCAATAAGCTTGTCAAGAACTGGCTTCAGTTCAAAACGATATGCGACCAGATCTTTCAAGTATGAAAATTAATATACCATGAACAAATTCCTCAAAATATCATTATAACGAAGTGTGGTGGTATAATTAATCCCTGTGTCGGTCGGTTGGTCAGTTGTTGGTCGGTCGGTTGGCCTGTCAAGATGTTCATGTATATTTTGTGTCGCTAATTTGTCTCTCAGTATTTGCCTATCAACATGAAACTTTATAGACATGTGGTTTATACAATGTAGACATGCAAGATTAATTTTCGTGTGTGTCTCGATATTTTTACAGAGTTATTTGCCCTTGAAAGTATGAAATGAGCCATTGGGGGGTTATTTATCATCTGCAATGACTGTTCTAATTAATAATGTATTCTTACTGTCAAAATTACATTTATAACAGTTGACTATTTACTCGTATTCAAAACAAATGTACCACGATAAGTATGTCCTTACTTTATATCCGATCTACAATCATGTATGTCAACTTAAGTCATGGTGATGACAAATGGCATGTGTACACCATAAACGGTCATCAACTGCGGTGTAATTTGTATTATTGTGGACATGAGGATAAATACCAGTATTCAGTCAACATTTACATTTTCAGATTAATATTAAACTTAAAATAGTTCGATTAAAGATTGTTAATAAACTTGAATACAAAGTCTGATACCAAATCAATTACAATTTAACTAATCAACTGAAATCAACGTATTTACCAGGCGCAATGGGCACCTGGGGCAACCATCCCGCCTGCAAAATGGCAGTCTGAAATAGAGTTGTAGAGCGACCATTTAAAATTCAAACTAGTATAATTAAAATGTGTATGGAATATTTAATAGCACGATGGTGATGAATATAACCTCTGTGTTTTCCTTTTGTCAATCAACAAGGACTGGACAATATCAATTAGGCGCATTTTATATCTTGTTAAATCGATGTTACCAGACCACATCTAGCTTAAAAATTTTGTCTGTTGCTTTAAGGAACACAGATTGTTTACGTGTTAACTATATTTTATAAAATAGTTGACGATAATTTCGTAGATTTTGAGCGTTATAGAGGCTTTAATCTAAGAAGATATTATAATTGTATACGACAAATCGTGTGGTTATGGCGAAAACTAATCATTAGTTATATTAAAATCCTCCTACGTTTTAAAACGTTATAGAGCGGAAACGAAAATTCATACCCTTTAACCTTGAATTGTGAACTTTGTGAACTTTGCCTTTCACCGGGGAGCGTAGGAGTGGTACGCGACACATCGTCTTGTCATGAGGAATAAAAATCCGTTATAGATGCTTAAATACCCTAGGAGTATACAGAGCGGATTTAAAGTCTGGACGGTCGCTCCCGCCCCCNAATACCTGAATAGAGCCTGGTTTGGGTTCGCTTTCGTCACCTATTCCAAACATTTTTCTAATAGATTTGTTTGAATTCATCCTTTTTATCGTCTGTATTCTTTTGACTAACTTCAATATAAATAAACATATACGACGCAAGTATTTAAAAACAATTTACACATTAAGCAGATATAAGTATTCCTCAGCAAACAAAAGACAAACTTAAATCTTGGATCAAACAGGCTATGATTTACAACCTATCGATAAGATCGATTGGCGGTGTATCTTCCGGGTCTATATAAAAGGCCGTATCGGATTCGTTGGCCTAAAACTAAAGCACAATATAAAAAATCAAATACGCTCATTAATGAATAAGGTCAATATTGTTTTAAGCGATGGATTTGCGCAATCGCTTATTGATTGATTTTTATAAGTGTTTGATATTTTTGTTAAATTCTTTCGTTTTCTCTGGGATGTGAATATTGCTTAAGAACTAACATGGGACAGACTGAATCCAAGAGTGAAGCAGCACCCAAAACAAACGAGGAGTTGAAAGGTAAGTAAGATCTAGTCCATTTGGAAAGAACTAGGACTAGGAGAGTTAAATGGCGGCCTACAAGTGGGGCAGTAGGAAAATAGGCAATCGTTCTTGGCATATTCGTGTAGTTAACCTGTTAAATTGTTTTTAATAAGGGTTTCTGTCAATACTATTAAAATTGTATTTTGGATGCATTTTAGTTGTTGGTTAGGCAAGGTTGCATTTTGAGCAACATCAGATCTAACAGTTATTTAGACGCCATACATTGTAAATACAACATGTCATTATTCACAATGGAATTTAATTTTACATGAAATGAAAATCATAAATGCTTATACTGATTTTGGGAGGCAAATAAATAAATAGTTTAATAGATCATCAAAAGTATATTGGATATAAAATACGTGTCGCATTGTCGCAAGATTTAATGTAATCAACCAAATAGAGAACATAAACAACGAACAAGCTGTGTTTGCTCATTGGTTTACACAAAGAGCTATCAATGAACCTGTAAATTAATAGATCTCTGGTTCACATAACGATTTCCCGATAACGAAACAATAAATTTAACAAACAACTCTGTCACAAAGAAGACAAATGTACATGTATTTCGATAGTGTCTCACGCAGTCTGAATCTGGTAGTGCTGAACTAACTAGTTGTACTTCGTTTAGTCAAACCCTTGCACATTAAACAACCATGACATTCATAAATCAGTAGAATCCATACAAACATATGTATTCAAAGTGTTAGTCACATATTTGTGAATTTGTTCAACTCAAATCAGAATCTATTTACATGCTATGAATAATATATATGATCTCACATGAGTTGTCATTTGATTATCAAATTGTATAATACCTATTCAGGAGTGTTGTACTTTTGGGCGTTAACTCCTTAAACTGACTATATCAATGAAACACAAGGACCTTGATGTAGAAGTATCATTTAAAAAATATAGAAACAAAATAGAACAAGAGCTGTGTTTGTGAAACACAAAGCCCCCTACTGCGCTTTGAAGCCGCATGACAGCTATTTTAGAAACAAGGTTATATTTTGAATGTAAAGGTCACAGTGACCTTGACCTTTGATCTAGTGACCTCAAACCATGTTTGATTGTAGATGTCAATGAGATGCATGCACGTGTGAAGTTTAAAGAACATAGACCCACGAGTTTTCATTTTATGAGCAAGGTTAAAGTTTTGGGACAGAATGACAGACCGACAGACAGGCCAAAAACAAAATACCCCCCCCCCTCTTTAAAAAAAGGGGGGGAATAAAAAGATATTAATATTTCCGGTCACCAAAGATAACATCCAGGTTAGTACTTTTGGTCAGGGTTTACGCATTCTAAAAAAGGTGTTTTTTATTTTATTGTTGATACAATTTTCAATATGTTTTTCACATGTGAATTATTTTACTCTAAGTTAATTGAAAATGTAAATTGCTATAATTTACCGTGTTCTTAATCACACTCCCTTATTATTTATCGTGTTCATGTATGACTTAGTCTGAAATAAATTGTTTTATTATATAAATTGAAACATTACATGCGGTCATTTTAAACTAAATCAATAAATTCGTGAATACATGTATATCAATTCATATTTGATCTCATTTGTTTTGCATTTAAGAACATATTAGTACAAGTTCCTCAGGGCATTCATGAATACCACTTATATTACATTTTCAGAGGAAAACAGTCTGAGCGGTGTGTTGCGGGAACTGTGTGCGTTACAAACAGAACCAACCAATCATCTCATTGTTGACAGAGCATGCGTACTGGAAAACGCATTTTCTTACTTCAAGTCCGGTAGATCTGAGTTGTCATCCCTGGAAGTTTCCATGGTAACATCTGGGTATAGTGAACATCCCAAGGACCAAGGTAAAAAATAAACGGATGATTGTTGGATTCATCGTAATAATTTTAATGGATGAGTGATCAGTAGAAATAGTATAATTGTTTAATATTATATATATTATTATTATTATTTAAATAATATGCCACGAACACTTTTTTTCTTAATTCGGAATAACAGTGGGAATGTAATGCGTTCTTTAAAGACGGTATTGTATGAATATTGAGATACGTCTATGTCCGTTTTTTTTATAGAGGCCCTTTCTTATGGTCTCTAACACACAGATAAATAGATTTTATCATTAACAACAAACAATACGAGAAGAAAAAAAATGCACATTATAATATGTTTCGTTATCCACAGGTGGGCCAATGAGAGAGTTCTTCTCGTTGTTCTTTAAAGAGGTTTTGAGAAAGGATATCGACATGTTTGAAGGGCAGGACCAAGGCCAACAACTCTTTCCCGTCAACAATGCGCGCGCAATATCAAATCACTGGTTCCTCGCTCTAGGCAAAGCGATAGTTGTTTCCACGATGTCCAGGGGACCAGGATTTCCTTACCTCGCGCCTATAGTTGTCCAGTATCTGCGAGGTTTGGACTGTGACCATGACCTAAATATCAGTATGGTGCAAAACATGCTGCTGAGGCAATTGATAAAAAGGGTAGGTGCAAACATTAGTTTGTGTTAATTTAGTGTTTGAAGAGGTATAGTTTATTGTAGCTTATATTTAACATGTTGTGATTATAAAAATGTCCATACAATATGTTTGTCAATATTCTTAATAACTAATGATTTAAATGGTCCGAAAGCTCATTATAACAATCGTCACGCGATCACCACACTCACACACTAGTAAAATTATACTACAACTACTACTTCTACAACTTCTACTACTAGTTCTACTACTACTACTACTACTACTACAACTTCTACCACCACCACAACCACCACCACCAGCTTGGGTGGCCCCAACCACAACCACCACTACACTTCAGCTAGTGTGTGTTATTGTGTTTTGTTTCTTCAATATAATCATCACCATTATGCTGCCAGATAAACAATGCGTCGGACGAGGGTCAGCTGCAGGATGCTATTGATTCAGACGTGGAGAAGTACATAGACAACTGTGGCTGGCCAAGACCTAATATGATAACAGTAAGTCACNGGGCAACAGCCGAATATTTAAAGGAATCGTTAAAGAAAGAAATCGGGCGCCTGAATTCCCGCTCCGAGAAAGAAACCAATGCGAAGGAGTTCACGCTCAAATGCCTAGATATGCTTGCAGGTCTGTCATATGGAAATGTAAAAAAAAAATCCTTAACAGCATATGACCTTGTATAACTCTACATTTATGGACGCAAAATAATAACACTGTTTTTCGATGCGATTGGTAGGTAAACGGGAGATGTAGTACGTTGCAAACTAACCACTTTTACAAATTACTAAACGATGTGGCTATGTGGAATATTATATAGAAAACAAGAAGGACGCGATGGCCTTTAAGCGCTTACTCGTCCAAACTTGAACTGGTCACCTAGTTTTGGGACACATATGACTTGTCAATGGTATTGTCAAAAATAACATTCTTACAAGGTTTAATCCAGATTTTATTGTAAATATGACCTCCATAGTAGTAGTATTAGTAGTATTTTGACCAACTTTCATCAATATCGAGTTTTAAATGTGGCCCTATATAAGGTTTTTCTAAGTTTTGGCCGAGTGACCTAGTTTTTGGTCGCACATGACCAAGATTCGAACAAGTTTCATCAACATTAAATTAAAAAAAAAAACGTGAACTATGGTGCGATAACGAGCTAAAAGTTGACGACAAACAACGGCGCCGCACGTGCGACGGCCAAGGGTGATCACATTCGCTCACCATGAGAACTGCGTGCTCAGGTTAGCTTAAATTACTTCGGTTAACGTATTACCAGAAAGAGTTTCGCGATTTAGTGGTCCTCAAGGCGCAAAAATACAATGAGAATAAAGTTAATCTACCACATCCATTAGTCGAACCACATACTGTGAAACCATTATTATTCGTCAGACATTAATTTTCGTCTATTTCGTCAGAAGACCGATTTACGAATTTAAGTTCCTAACGAATAATTATGTCCAATGTTTAAACAAAAATTAAGTCTGAATTACCGTTGACATGAGGCATTAAAATCCAACGTAATCCACGCATGAATACTGCGTCTGTTTCTCAATCAAGAGAAATCCGGTTTTGACACAAAGGGGTGTACATTATACAGTGTACTTAACTGACACGTGACATTTCCTGTAAAACGCAAATGCAATAAAGCTGTATCGAATGCGTTGACTTCGTTGAGGTATAATAGTAATGATTATTACCCATAGTGTGTATTGTGTTTTCCGGGGTGTGAAGGTGAAGCGCAACACGCGACAGATCAAAGACAATAAACGAAATTGAAAAAAAGTAAATGTGTATTGATAATTGTATACATACCGCTTTTCTTATGTGCATATATATCCGATAATACAATAGTATTACAACATCAATTAAACAAAAATCTGGCCATTTATGGACGAGTGAATTTAAATTTAGATTGAATGCAATACGACACAAAGCAACGTTTTATTGCGTCATACGCAGTCATGAAAAAACGTGCTTCCCGGGGACTTTCTGAAAACCTGACGAAAATGAAAGTCCATTTCAGTTAACAAATACACTGCTTTGCATGTTATTAAATCGTCTGGATAACTTGTTAAATTTATCTTTGACTGTTACGTTTTCAATTGCATTTAAGCAGACAATATTAAAATAAAACATGCCTCGTTAAACTTGTCAAAGCTGTCAATGACTCAAAAGATCGATAGCACTTCATAGTAATATCATTACCGGTAGTCGCTAATGGTAATTCAGTCCTACTAATCCGCTAATAATAACAATGAACGAGTTAATGTTATACAATAATAAGGGCCAGTTACTAAACCTGATTACAAACGACAAGTTAATTGACATGTGATAAATAGGGCCCACCTCCTGCTAGTGACTCCCAAGTTACCCCTTCTCCCCACCACGATTATCGCAACCGCGATTTAGAGCGGACAAGTTTTACAAAAAAATCGGAAAATGACCGACATTTTTTTCAAAATCAGAAATTGGCGAATTTAAGTGCTGACGAAATAGTCATTTTTGAAAAATGACGAAATTTCGTGCTGACGAAAAAATGGTTTCACAGTATAACTGTTATAATTTCAATATACGCATGTATGTTATTGAATGCATTTATCGCTGTTGAACACCATTATTCACAAGTGTATCGATATATTATATTAAGGGATTTTCGTTTTCAGATGCCGAGGCCGTCAGTCTGTTTCATTTCATCACGGGTATGTCGTCACTTCCGGTCAACGGCATTCCCCTCGAGGTCGAGTTCAACCGCGTGGATCCTTCCGCGCAGCTTCCAGAGGCGATCACGTGCATCCAGCGGCTACGAATACCCCTGGGAAACGAGACCGCCATCGCATTTTACTCCTCCTTCCATAAGGCATTGACCCACGGGCAGTACGGTTTCGGTCGGTCAGAACGGTCGTAACGTGCATTAACCCGGAATGACTTGTGGCATCCATCTTCGCGTTTCTTACATTTGTTGGTTCATATCACTCACGATGTAGTGGACGGGAACAGTTTGTGCGAAAGAGAACTTAGATATTTAAGCTTACCGATTGCGTTCTAAAAGCGTGATTGCATCGAATATTGAGATGCGTTCGAGTACGTTTCCTGGGCAAATGCCAGTTATTGTCTTGTCAGTTGCCAGTTTTTGACAGTCCCGAGACACGACCATCCGCATTTATCAAATTAACATGTCAAAACGGCTGACCGATATGTAATTTCGGTTATATCATATATATGATAATAAATGTTTATTTGCATAGACGAAATTCCTGCTTTTCTACAAAATAGTGTGCGATAAACACGTTGTCATTCATGAGCTTATCTTACGAAGTCTTCATATAGTCAAATGTTTACGCCTTTTAATTGGTCGTCCAAACGTCGTCCATGTACAAGTTGTGTCAAATCGTCATCATCAGTAAGCAGTAGGTTAAAATAATAACTTATTTTACATCGGAGCACTGACAAGTTTACATTTTGCAGCAGAATTATAGAAAGAAACACCAATGGCCATGTATTCAAATGCAAGCAGTTTGAGAAACATTTAATCCAAGAACCATAGACGCCTATTATAAACAACTATAACTTGTTTCATAATTTTAGTGGTCGTATCAACTGCGTTACATTCCTTGACGAACATACTGGTGGTATTTTTTAAACACAAAAACTGTATGCAGTCTTAACTTTTAACATTCAAACAAGATATGCATCCATAGGGCACAGATGTCTCCTCGTTACAGTTTTGTCTCAAAACTCCACGTACGTAAAAAAAAAACTCAAACTTGATCTGAAAGTCACGCAGGTAGACTCTAAGAACCAAAAATCAGGAAAATGTCTGCAAGCCTTTAGCAAAAAAAGTCCGGAAAACTGTTATTGTAGAGAAAATGTCAAGTCCAAGGCCCATAACTTCGCCAAAATTCAATTGACCGGAACGAAACTCGAACTTGATCTGTAACTCATGGAAATCGACTCAAACACCAAAAAAACAGGCGACAATCTGCAAGCATTTACCACAAAAAAAAAATCCGGAAAACTGTAACTGTAGAGTAATTGTCCAAGTGCAAGGCCCATTCCTTCGCCAAAAATCAATTGACCGGAACGAAACTCAAACTTGATCTGTTAGTCNCAAGGAATTTATTTATTAGTGTTTTAGTACTTAAGTATGTAACTATCCACTAACATGACAGCCAATTAAGTAATATATGAACACTAGAAGATATAAGACATGTAGAAAATGTAGATGTTATGATTGCATTCAGAAGAAAAACATGAGATAATAATGATCTTATGATGAAATTCCCTGGATAATATAAACAAGTATCAAAATATAAATTGCTGAAAATATCAACTCAAACATTCTATAATGCTCTTATGGTTTACACAAATGTGTTGAATCTCTAAGAAATACAAAACGAGGCTTTAAATGTATAAACTTGCTGCCTAAATATTGCAGCAGAGTAAATTGTTTTTCATGGAGACATACAAATTAGAATTCTTGACACCAGTTCAGCATACAATCTTTGCCACTGTGTGAATAAAGCAGGCAATCTGGATCACTTTGTTTTATTTACTCATAGAGTAAAAATAATATATCATGTTGGTATTAAAAAAGGTCACAGCAAACAAGTATTAATGCACAAACTGAGGTCATAGTAATAATGCACATATGTTCATATAAAAATTAGTTATACTATAAATCTTATTAAAGTGTATGCAATGAACACAAACTTTACAATTTTTTCTCAAAAACTTCTAATTGACATTATTTTGACAAAACATAGGAAGGTAATTTTTTTAATGATTTGAATGACTAAAGTACTCCAGTGTTGATAACAATCTTGATTTCTGAGTATCTGATTATCGATCTTGGATATTTTTCTTCGGTGAAGATGACAATGACATCCATGAGCACAGCTACTACAATCTAGTTGATTTTCAGTAGCTCCACATCGAATATCAGCGTAGCATTTGGTGGAATAGTGCATCACAATTAAGGTGAAACATGTGTATTGTCATTACTTTTAATATAAATGTTATAATCTAAAACTGGAAATTGCTTAATATTTTATATGTTAGTGATAATGATTGTTCATTTAATCATATACAGAACAGTTATTAATCATATGGCACTATGGCTATGATTTCGACAGCGCACATGGAAACAAACAAATGAGTCTCGCTCTGTCAAAAGGGAGTTTAATGCATGTGCATAAACTTTAAAGAGTCGGCCCAGATTAACCTGTGCAGTCTGCACAGGCTTATCAGGGTTGACACTTTTTGCTTTGATGTTTTTTTTCGTTTAAAGGAAGTCTCTTCTTAGCAAAAATCCAGTTAGGACAGAAAGTGTGGTCCTTGATTAGCCTGTGCGGACTTTACAGGCTAATCTGGGACGACTCTTTTAAGTTTATGCATTTTCAGGATAATGACTACTGTTCCACTACTACAAGTCTTCATATTAAATTAAATGACAAGTTAAAATTAGGATATTCTGTTTACAAGCTCAGGTTTGCATGCCATATAAGCGACTTTTTTAAAAATGTTTGAATATTCATTTCAACATTTCTACTCATTAATATTTCAAGAAGATAACAAAAGAAATATAATCAGCAATTTTCAATAGTAATGGATTTTTCTAAATAATAGTACAAGTCACTTTAAGTGTACTCTAATTCTTATAATTTTACCAGCAAACAATATTTGACAAAAGAACACTTTTCCTGGTGGGGATGAGATTAATTTACTCTAATTAAAATTTATATGCTATCTCAAGCTTAATCTGCTTGTAAACTTCCTACACACAATTTCAGCACAAAACCTCTAACCAAACTCGAGTTATTGAGTGGAAACCATTATTCTATTTTTAGTACTAAGTGTGACTTTCACCTTACCGATCCAGCCCCAAGTGCCAATCAAAGCAAGACCTTCATGTGTGATACGTACACATAAAATTTCACTGGAATACCATTGCCCAAACTAAATTTATTCAGCAGAAGCAGTTCTTATTTAAGTAACAGTGACCTTGACCTGACCGGCCCAAATAAAATACCAAGCTATAGGTCTCATATCAAGCTTGCTGTTTCCAAAGTTTCTCCAAGATTGGTCAACACAAACTAAAGTCATTGACCAGAAACCAACTCATCCTGTTTGCTTTTCTTGTATTTTTTAGTGCCAATGACCTTTGCAATGACCTTACTGGCCTAATATGCAATCTCAAGCTAGGTTTGAATGTAAGCTACACAAATACAAAATTCCAGTGCAATACTTCCATCCAAACACAAAATTTCAGTGCAATGCCTCCATCAGTACTCAAGGTTTTTGAGTGGAAACCATTCAATGTTTGGTAACTGACCTGTTAAGCCTTGTAAAATGCTTTGCAAACATCAACCCTGGCATCCCAGCCCTGAATATCCCAGTATAAAGGATAACATTTAACAAATAAAATACTTTTCAAATACCACCCCTGGCACTGTATTGTCCGGTAAAAAATAACAGTTTACGTAAAATGCTTTGCAATTACAAACCCTGGTTGCGCCTGCACACCTGGCACTGTGTACTACAATATTGAGATAACATTTAATACGAGATGCTTTGAGGAAACAAACCCTCGGACACTGGCACTGAATATCACAGTTTACAGATAACGTTTAACTTCAGATGTTTTGACAATACCACCCCTGCGATCCTGGACGGCGTATTACAGTTTTAAGATAACATTTTAGCCTCCCTCTGTGAAAAGGGGGTTCATGCATGTGCGTAAAGGGTTGTCCCAGATTAGCCTTTTCAGTCCGCACAGGATAATCAGGGACGACACTTTTCGCCTAAACTGGATTTTTGCTAAGAAGAGACTCTTTTAACAAAATATATCATAAAAGCAGAAAGTGTGGTCCCTGATTAGCCTGTGCGGACTCCACAGGCTAATCTTGGACGATACTGTACGCACATGCATTAAACCTTGGGACCTTGGCGCGGTGTATTACAGTATAAAGGATATGATCCTCCTGCTCCCTTGGCACCATAGCCGTAGTCAGGGGTGATGGTTAGTTTGCACTTCTCTCCCAGAGACATCTGTAACATAACAGCCCCAAGTTAGAAACAGGCTTTCACAAGGGGGAAACCGTCTTACTTAACATTCTATACATATTGCACCAACACTTATGTTTACTTTATTTCAGTCAGTAATTATATCTTTCACATTTATTTTAAGGAAATTAATGATTGAAAACTTCTTTTTTTTGGTTAAACTTAACAATCATTCATGAATGTTTGATGTTCAAAGACATACCTGCATAACGCCTTCATCCCAACCTAGCAAAGAGAACAAGGCAACCATTAAACAAGTGACAAAAGATATCATATGTTATGGTTCATCAAATCTATGTTACATTATACATATTCACATAACTACATACATATTGAGATCAATATATAAATGTATATTACTTAATAGCGTTTAGTTCAACTTATGATGCAACATACATTACAAATACATAAGAAGTTGAAAATACTTCAAAATTGGTCTGTGCATTACCAGTAGGTGTAAAATATATTATTTTACCTTACAAAACATAAATTGCCATCACATGAAATGCAGAAAACATTCAAGAAGATACCTGTATCATTGGCATAATAAATTTTGATTTGCAATCAGACCAAAAGATTTTCCCCACTCAGGGAGGTCAGACAGACTACAGGCCACGCAAAAGACTAGTCCCTTACAGCTTGCAAAGCATAAACTGCTCAGGTTAGATAAAAATTGACCTTTTAAACCTTGATTAAATCTGGTTAAAGCAAAGGGAGGAACAATCTTCAGAGTTTAAATCGGCCTCAAACTTCATTTACAAACTTATACAAAAAGGTCTATATTTATGTGTTACCCTTAATGACTTGGCCAACTCCAATGGTGAATTCAAAAGGCTTGCCACGGTCACGGGAGCTGTCAAACTTCTTTCCATTGGTCAAAGTTCCTATTCAAAACAAACCACAAATGCGTCAGTTAACGGTTCAACCTAAATATCATAATATATAACATAAATATGTGCAGAAAAAACAAAGTGTACATTCAAGGAAATAGGAAGGTATACATCTATAACTACCCCAATGCTCAACATTCATTACAATTTCACATGAATAAATAATATAGCCATGAAGTATTGAGAAATATTTATGATAATGGAGTATTATTACTTTTCTTAATATTATCAGCGTTCAGTTGCCAACTGTTAAACAACTGTCAAACAGCACAAAAGTCAACTAGAAATATTTATAAACACACTATTTTATGTATATGAATTTGGAATAAAACAAAACAATATTGGAATAAACTGCTTTTTTCAATCATGTATTATCATTATTAACAAGGGCTGTTTGTAAAACATGCATGCCCCCCATATGGGCTGTCAGTTGTAGTGGCAGCCATTGTGTGAATATGTTTTTGTCACTGTGAACTTGACCTTTGACCTAGTGACTTGAAAATAAATAGGGGTCATCTGCGAGTCATGATCAATGTACCTATGAAGTTTCATGATCATAGGCCTAAGTATTCTTGAGTTATCATCAGGAAACCATTTAACTGTTTTGAGTCACTATGACCTTAACCTTTGACCTAGTGACCTGAAAATCAATAGGGGTCATCTGCCAGTCATTATCAATGTACCTATGAAGTTTCATGGTC
>VMBQ01001766.1:89242-112796 GCA_007657795.1 Dreissena rostriformis
TTAAAGGGGCCGTCCAACAGATTGGTAAATTGACAAAATTAAAAAAAGTTGTTTCATATTCGCAAATTTTCGCGTTTGTTATGATATTTTTGAGGAAATAGTAATACTGACCATTTACAATGCTCTTAAATATCCATTATATGCATCTTTTGACGATTTGAAAACCTCAAAATCATAAAGCGTCGTTCGACGCGAAACGATTGAATAATTTGGAAAGTTCTGTTATTGTCGCTATATTTTGTAAAACTACGAGGATTGCGTATATATTGTATAAAATACGGCTATCGTACATACTTGTCAGGATGGCCGAGCGGTCTAATTGGTTTTTACTCCAGGACCCCGATGGTCACTGGTTCGAGCCCTGATGAGGTTTACTTTTTTTTCCCTTTTTAAAGTGCTATAAGAAGCAGTAATGTAAAGGACCCCTTTGGAAATAAGTCGCAAGACTTTCAAGGGCTTTCCTGGCAGTACATGTCCGTATATCACACTTTAATAAATTAATAGTTATCAGTCTGAAATACCAAATTGATAAAATGAAATAGAGCTCAAGTTCCATCTGAAGCTCAAAACGTCAACATGTAAATGTATCTCAAATTTATACCTCATGAAGTCAATTTAATCTGTGATATTTTTGTGCTCAATATATGTGTTTGTTATTTATTTAATTTGTTGTTAAGCTTCTGTGAAAATTGTAAATGTTATTATTTAACATGTATGTGCCGAATAAACCTAACTAACTAACTAATTACAATTATAAGTTCAATTGCTCATGACGTCATTATTAACGCGCTTAACGTCAAAGAACACATTAATTCATGCAAAAATGCAGATTCGTAGCGATGATACTATATCACGTGCATTTCTTTTTTTAATGACAGAACAGAACAGAACAGAATAGTTTATTTTTGACTTAAGCATGTGTAGCTCATCGTCATTAACATACATATAAATAACGTATGATATACATATAACATGATTTGTTTACGGAAATTTAACTAGAATACAGTGCTTGCTCCCAGTTAACATGTTCCGCAAAGATTGGGTATATTACCTCATTACATATAATAGAAGACCACGATTCAATCATGAAATGAAAGCGTCGCAGTCTTAGTTGACAATCGCATTTGATCGAGTCTCTAAATAGAGTCCACTATTTAAATCGCAATGATAGAATTGAGTTATGATTGTGGCTTCTCTGAATCGTTTTCATTCACGAATTACAGCGCTTCGCATAGGTCGATCTCGCGTCGATTCATATCGAGTGTATACAATGTATACTATTATTTATTTCTAATAAAAGGGTTTACAGTAAGGATGCATTAATACAATTAATTATTAAATCTACTCTTTTGTTGTTGGTGTTTTATTGTTGTTGTTGTTCTTGTTTTAGATACACACACACACACACTTTTTTTGTATACATCCCTGATGTCGTGCAAGAACAAACATTTCTTTTTCTCGATTAAAATGATCCTCCCGACAGCAATAATTGTGACTGATCAGTGGTCGCTATATATGCATAAAGCCATACTCCGGAAATTCCTCTCCCGTCTAAACGTTGGGTCATAAACGCGATACGATCAGTAGATTATTCAACCTTTAGGATCTGATTATTGTACTTAAATATATTCCTCGATATATCGGTAGCCGGCTGTGGAACTGTCCGTTGTATGGTTGTATGTACCCGTTACCCATACATAGATGAATATAAAAAGTACAATAATCAGATCATTGTACCCAAATAATGCATCTTTGGTGTGGAACTAATGGAAACATCGAAACATACTATCAATACTAGCTCTTATAGAGAAATCGGGAGTGGCCCACAACGAGCAGTATTTTCTAACATTCCGGAAAATATACTCAACAATCCAAAATAGTGGAGTTAAGCCGTAAGATCGCTGAAACATATTTTATTGTAAATCGAAAGCAAGAATTGCATACTCTCAAACATTTTAACGTATTTGATATGTCTGCGAAGTTTAAGCCGAACGAAGGCGATTGGATTTGCCCTGAACCTAAGTAATAAACAGTTAACAAGAATTTTACGATTAAACTTCGACTTATTAATGGCGTTTAGTCAAAAAAAAATATTTAACCTTTGCAGTAAACATTTGTCGCTTAATTCTTTGACAATATTTATATAAAAAAATCAATGCCCAGTATAACTTTTATGTACATGTAGTATTTAGGCAAAATGTCTTTGAAGTGTCCAATATGTATTGTTGGCACATGGTCACACTGTGACAATCAGCTAGCTGGCGGTCAATCCAAATCTCACAGCTTTCATTTCAATTTTGGGACTTCAATTCGTTATCGAAGCATGTTCATTATTTAAAACAATTTTATGCTTATGCAAAGTTCTGCTAGATTGGTCATTGTCGGCTCGGGTACTTCTTAAAAGTACATGGGTACTCTTAAGTAGACTTAAATGTACCCTGGGTACGGAAAATATACTAAAACGTACCAAGGAATACAAACGCTAAATTGGTCGTTGGCTCATTTTTTTTTCAAAATAATTATGTTCATATTTATGTCAATATTCTGTTAAATGGCATCTTTATTATCAGAACTCATACTCAAAATCATGTTGAGGCAGGTTTTGTTCAAATACACATTCAGAGCTCTGCGATTGACAAAGCAATACCGTATGACGTTATTCGGTAAGCCGTTTACGACATCAGATTTTTGGCGGGAATTAAACTAGGGCACAGTCTAATATATCGGCCCAGTGCCTTTTAGCTTATTTTCAGTACCCGGGGTACATTGTAGTATACTTAAGAGTACTTGGGGTACAATACAGCTTTAAAGTAGTACCAGAGCCAACAATCATCAATGGAGCCCAAGTAATAATGTATTTCACTATATAAAATTATCTACGTTTACAAAAACATTGACAAATAAAAGACACATTAACTGGTGGTACATTTTTTAAGAGTGCGGCATAAATATGGAGGGGGGGGGGATTTTTAAAAGGGTTGAACAGAAAAAAATGGAAGGGTGGCCCTCCTCCCATTCTGCTTTTTGTGCTATAATTTGTTAATACATTGAATTTCATAGAGTTTTTATTGTAACATATTTTAGGTAGTTTCTATTAAATTTACATGTTTCAAGTACTGGTGATCAAACATATTTTATATTTAAAGATCTACTCCTTAAAAAAAATTCTTTCTAATCATGGCTGTTTCTAAATGTATGTGTTTGCTGAAATAGTTCAATTGCGTGTACATATTTATAATCTTTCATTTTGTAGGTGTGGAAATGTGAACTTTGCAAGAAGGGGACAGTGTAATAAATGTGGAAAAGGTAGAACTATTTATCCAATTTGGAACAACATTTGAAAAGTTGAAAAGGTTTAGCTTTAAAAGTTTTTAACACTGTAGAAGTCCAATCGTCGAGAAACATCCTCGGAACATTTGTTGTAATTATATCTTGGCTAAGTTCAAATATGATTCCATTATATTTAAAAACGTGGCCGCCAGGGGGCAGGGCAGTTTTTCTTCTATGGCTAAAGTGAAACATGGTTAACACTCTAGAAGTCACATTTTTAGTCAAAACTTCATGAATATGGTCAGAACTTTTGTTAGAGTAAGTTAAATCATATGTACACTCGTGCTTCTTCATTCTGCAATAAATTTTAAATATGTTGAAAACCATCTATATTAACCATCAACTTCCAGACAATACTAACATAATAATGATATATTGCTTATTTTTTCAGATCGAAAGGAAGGGATAGTGTACAAGAAAGGTGGCACTGAAATTGGTAAAAATCTTGCAGAGA
The DNA here is from genome assembly GCA_007657795.1 of Dreissena rostriformis. Lineage (NCBI taxonomy): Eukaryota > Metazoa > Mollusca > Bivalvia > Myida > Dreissenidae > Dreissena > Dreissena rostriformis. The sequence continues at coordinate 93,027 of VMBQ01001766.1, forward strand.
AAAGTAAAGGGCTCTTCAGTGCTGATGATTGGCAGTGCAAAACGTAAGAACATGTTTATTTGTGAAAATGTATTTTAAATACTTCTTGTCACAAGAGTTTCACTATTTAGGCTTCATGGTTTGCTGATGAACTGACCTTCAGGCAAGATCATCATGCAGCATTGATTTGAATATTAGTAGACAAATATTGTTTGCTCCACCGCTGCCACTGAAATTTTATCCCAGTCTTTATCAGACAAAAATGTCCATTAAAAAAAAGGGGGATAAAAAAAAGTTTTTCACAAACTTCAAATAGTGTCAGAAATTTTGTCAGTGGATAATTTGAATTCATGTAATGCTGTTTAAAGAAGGAATTTAAGTACAACAACAGTACCTGCAATCAGTCCAAGTCCTGCTTAAATGTAAGTGAAATAGGAAAAGGCTTAGATTCTCAAATTTATAAAAATGTAACAGTTTCTTGCTATCAAGTACATAAACGGTACTAATTAAAGCATTCAGGTTTAATTGGCCAAACGATCAGTTTTCTTCGACAATTTTATCTCTTACAGTGCTGGAACCGGATTTTGAAGGCCTTTGCAAACAGTTTGGATCCCGATGAGACGCCACAGAACGTGGCGTCTCATCAGGATCCAAACTGTTTGCTATTCTGATAGTATTCTTTGAAAAAAAATCGAAGAAAATGCTAATTTTATAAATTCAGCAGACAACATTTTAGCAGAAGACAAATTTCTCAGCATGCAAAGGGTTATGCATTCTCCACTCTTTTGACAAGTTCCAAAAAAAAGTGAAAGTATACCTCATTTTCTGATACTTACATAATAATTTGAAAAAAAAAGATGGAAGATACATTTGGCCAGCCGATAGATATTTTAGGTAATGTAAAGCCCCATTAATACTCTAAATCAACGAATATTTTATAAAATAAAGTAAACCCATAAAAGATAAGTGTTCCTTATAGCAATAGCCAAAATTTAAACGCTAGATGTGGTCTGGTAACATAGATTTAACAAGATACAAAATGCTCTTTTTATGTTTTTTGTGGTTCAATATATCCAACACATGTTCATGTACCAATTTAGTGTTCGTGTGTCATATGAATAGATATTGTTGCAGGAAATTAAAATGGAATATATTATTGTACCACAAAAAAATAAAAAAAGAGCATTTTGTATCTTGTTTAATCTATGTTACCAGACCACATCTAGCGTTTAAATTTTGGCTATTGATATAAGGAACACTGATTGTTTATGGGTTAACTTTATTTTATGAAATATTTTACTAAATATTCGTTGATTTTGAGTGTTAATGAGGCTTTAAAAGTTATAATTATATGGTAAGTATAGTTTGGTTAACTTTAACATTTTAACCATGGCTGCCCACTCTCATTCTTTGAGTTCTTCTAGCAATCAAATGTACATATGTCATACAAAAGTTTTCTGATAAAATCAAAAGACCCTTCACAAATTTTAGTTGCCATTGGCTAGCAGGCCCCTGGTACAAGTAAATTTCCCCCCTGCATCATTTCTGTTTCAACTACTGCATGCCTTCTGCACTCCGCCTGCAGGTGCGGCAACGTGAACTGGGCGCGCAGAGGTACCTGTAACATGTGCAGNTCTGATAGTATTCTTTGAAAAAAATCGAAGAAAATGCTAATTTTAGAAATTCAGCAGACGACATTTTCGCAGACGACAAATTACCCAGCATGCAAAGGGTTATGCATTCTCCACTCTTTTGACAAGTTCCAAAAAAAGTGAAAGTATACCTCATTTTCTGATACTTACATAGTAATAATTTGAAAAAAAAAGATGGAAGATACATTTGGCCAGCCGATAGATATTTTAGGTATGTAAAGCCCCATTAATACTCAAAATCAACGAATATTTCGTAAAATAAAGTAAACCCATAAAAGACAAGTGTTCCTTATAGCAATAGCCAAAATTTAAACGCTAGATGTGGTCTGGTAACATAGATTTAACGAGATACAAAATGCTCTTTTTTATATTTTTTGTGGTTCAATATATCCAACACATGTTCATGTACCAATTTAGTGTTCGTGTGTCATATGAATAGATATTGTTGCAGGAAATTAAAATGGAATATATTATTGTACCACAAAAAAATAAAAAAAGAGCATTTTGTATCTTGTTTAATCTATGTTACCAGACCACATCTAGCGTTTAAATTTTGGCTATTGATATAAGGAACACTGATTGTTTATGGGTTAACTTTATTTTATGAAATATTTTACTAAATATTCGTTGATTTTGAGTGTTAATGAGGCTTTAAAAGTTACAATAATATGGTAAGTATAGTTTGGTTAACTTTAACATTTTAACCATGTCTGCCCACCCTCATTCTTTGAGTTCTTCTTGCAATCAAATGTACATAGGTCATACAAAAGTTTTCTGATAAAATCAAAAGACCCTTCACAAATTTTAGTTGCCATTGGCTAGCAGGACCCTGGTACAAGTAAATTTCCCTCCTGCATCATTTCTGTTTCAACTACTGCATGCCTTCTGCACTCTGCCCACAGGTGCGGCAACGTGAACTGGGCGCGCAGAGGTACCTGTAACATGTGCAGCACACCCAAGTACGGCAAGCAGGAGCAGCGTACGGGGCTCGGAGGGGGCTACATGGAGAGAGATGAGGTGGTCGAGTACAAGGAGAGGGAGGACAACTCCGACGATGAGTATGATGAGGTATGACATGAATCGTTATACTGGTTATTGGGGTGTGGCATTTTTTACCCTTTTTTTTAAGGATTTGCCTGTTTAGACGTACCATGTGTCTCATATCTATCTACGTGAAAAATTGTCTAAATGAAATATAAAATTGAATGTTGTAATGAAAAAGATGCCATTTTCAAAATACACGATGTGGAATAAAGCATGCTTTAAAATAACATCAAGTTAATTATTTTCTTGAAATTATTTTATGTTTTTAGTAATATTTTATTAAGTTTTCTTTTGTTAATCATCAACATCATTACGACATAAAATGATGGGATAGATAGGAGACTAGTATTTGACTAGTGATGAAGCTTTGGGTTGTGATGCGTGTTTTCTTGCCATTCAACTCTTCTTTATACAACACAAACCCAGGGTTATTATTTTTATGCCCCCGGTAGGGTGGCATATAGCAGTTGAACTGTCAGTCCGTGCGTCCGTCCGAAAACTTTAACGTTGGTCATAACTTTTGCAATATTGAAGATAGCAACGTGATATTTGGCATGCATGTGTATCTCATAAAGCTGCACATTTTGAGTGGTGAAAGGTCAAGGTCATCCTTCAAGGTCAAAGGTCAAAAAACAAATGTTAAATGCATGTGCATCTCATGGAGCTGCACATTTTGCGTGGTGAAAGGTCAAGGTATTTTTTTTTTAATTTTTTTTTTCAAAGCGGCGCAGTAGGGGGAATTGTGCTTCTGACAGACACATCTCTTGTTTTGTGTAAACATGGAGTGTCCATAAGAATGTTGAATGTTATTATCTTATAAAAAATCGTTATTTAATTGCCTTCAAAATCTATATAATATTGAAGGTACTTTCATGTTCATTTAGAATGTCCATGTTTTAGATGCACTTAAAATTAAGATTGATTTCGCTATCCCTTCATATTAAACACAAAAGGCGAAGTAAAGTTATCCAGCATTTTCCATTTTCATGTACCCATGTAGAGTACAAAAATGATTTGCCTTTTCAAAGTTTGGAAGAAAAAAGAAGAAAGGTCATGGTCAGGGTCAAAGAAGTTCCACTGAGATGAGGCAGCAGTCCGATGAACAGGACGAGGGGGATGATGATGAGAACGGAAAGGGGGAAGAGGAGGAGGAAGAAGATGAAGAGGAGGGGGATGCATCGGCCTACAAGCTGGACTCAGACGAGGTGGGCTTGCAGTTATCACACTGATATGAAATGGACAGACTTCTTTGAGAAAAAGTGTTTAATTTATTGAGCCTTGTTCTGTGAAAAGAGGCTTAATGCATGTGCCTAAAGTGTCGTCCAAGATTAGCCTGTGAAGTACACACAGGCTAATCAGGGATGACAATTTCCACTTTAATGGTATTTTTCGTACAAAGAAGTCTCTTTAGCAAAAATCAAGTTTAGGCGGAAAGTGTCATCACATATTAGCCTATATGGACATAACAGACTTATCTGGGACGACACTTTAAGCACATGCATAAAGCCCAGTTTTCTCAGAATAGGCTCAATTAACAATTGAGACCTTCAAAGGTTTTGATTAAGAATAGTAAACAGCTTAATTAAGATGCTTGTTTTTTTATTTTGTTTATCAAAAGTATAGCCATTTATGATTTAAAACAAGACGCTTTAAGTAGAAAAAGTTAAACGTTTTTTAAAGAGCTTAAATATATATTTATTTTATTATTTTTTTGCTAAAATCCTTTAAGTCGCACGAGAAGAAATCACAAACTTTGCATGGTTTCATGTTGAGCAGATTGTATAGTGAAGAACAGTTAAATTTCACTTTTTTTTGGTACTTCATGGCATCAGTGGCTTTCTCTTTAACAGGAGGAAGATGATGACGACGCTGACCTCGATGCCTACAAACTTGACACCAGTGAAGAGGAAGATGACAAAGACAAGGACAAGTCTGGCAGCAAAAGGTCAAGGTCGTCTAGCTCAAGTTCAAGGTCATCGAGCAGTTCAAGTGGGAGTTCAAGTTCGTCATCGAGATCTAGGTCAAAGTCTGGGTCGAAGTCACGCTCTCCAGATAGGAAGAAGTCGAAAAGGTCTAGGTCAAGGTAACGGGTAATCGGGGTAAATGGTAAAGGTCAAAGGTCAATATCAGTCTCTTCTTTTCTTTGTACTAATGTCTGTTTACTGTTTAACAGTATTAAGTGATATTTTAGCAACATTTGTTCATTAAGTTCAAATTGTTCAGTTCAACATCAGTTTTATTTCTCATATTATTTGGATATACAGAAATTTATGGCAACTTGCAATTTATTTTCATATAGATTCCAGTGTTATACTAGTAGATGCCAGTGCAGTGTTTAGTTGTCAGATTTGTAAGATTGTCAGAAATTATTCATTAAAAAAAAAGAGAATAGTTTATGTGAAGATATTGTTTGGTTTGGAACGTAGATATGAGCATGTTTTGCCTTTTCAAATGTTCATAAAGTTCATGCGGATAATGTTTGTCCTCAAAATAAAGTTGATGTAAAAGCCCATTTGAGAAGAATCTTTAAAATAGAATATTGAAACTCATAAATTGCACATTTATTATTCAATGAATTGTTTCAAAGTAACAAATATTAACACATTTGGGTAGTGCCATGCTGTTTTTGTTCTCAACAAGGAGCAGGCGCATAAGTCACGTTTGTGACAAGGCTATAGATAATTCAGTTTGCACCAGCTACCAGTGTTTTGTTTTTTTACCCTTTGAGCGCTGGAACCCGATTTTGAAGGCCTTTGCAAACAGTTTGGATCCAGATGAGACGCCACACAACGTGGCGTCTCATCAGGATCCAAACTGTTTGCTATTCTGATAGTATTCTTTGGAAAAAAAATAGAAGAAAATGCTAATTTTATAAATTCATCTGACAACATTTTAGCTGACGACAAATTTCCCAGCATGCAAAGGGTTAACATGCTATGCTTTGTAAGTAAGTAGGCAACACAAAGCACAAAGGTTAGCTATGTGTGTAAAGCATTTGAAACCATCAGAAGCATTGGCTTGTTTCAGCACCCTGCTCCATTTCTGATTTCTCCATGCTGCCCATTTGGGCTTGTTGACACAGAAATGTTGAATATCTTTTGAAAGACAATATATGTTTTCAAATATTTCATAAAATTTTAAAAGCCAAACTACAACAAATGTAGTTCACAGAAAAAAATAAATGGATTCTGAAAGAGTTGAGTTCTTATAAAGTTTAATGATTAATTATCCACTTCAAACTTGTGTTCATTATATTTAACTTAAACGTTCGACCAATTAATTCTGTAATTTAGTAAACTGGGCTTTAAAAGCCTATAATAACATGCATTGGAGTAATAATTCCCAAAGTGTAGTAAATTATTTGAATACCTCAATTGACTGGTGGGGATTTTCACAGTGATTCTACATCTTTCCCTAAACAAGTTCATGTGTATATATCTTCAGGTCAAGTTCAAGCAGTGGGTCGTCAAGTTCAAGGTCAAGCTCCAAGGACAGAAAACGGTCGCACCGGTCAAGGTTTGATAGATAACAACTGGTGACATTGAGCCTTTTAAAAGCATTCCTACGTTTCGAACTAGTTTTTGTTTCACCAAAATTGAAAAACTGTTTGCATTGTTTACTGTCTTGACCCTTGTTGGTCAACATAAATGTTTCAGTGGAAAGTTATACTTCAGATTTAAGTTCTTCACCAGTAAATTTCAAATCAATGGAAAAAAAACTGATTCAAATTTTAAGTCGAAGTCTTTCCCCAAACATCTTGTTAATTGATAATCAGTTTTATCATTCGGTTTCAGAAATCTGCTTTAATTATTTGAGCCTCGCTATGTGAAAAGGGGGTAAAATGCATGTACATAAAGTGTCATCCCAGATTAGTCTGTGCAGTCAGCACAGGCAAATCATAGATGATACTTTCCGCTTTAATGATATTTTTATGCCCCCGGTAGGGTTGCATATAGTGATCGCACTGTACGTCTGTCTGAAATTCCGTCACACTTTGCGTTTAGGTTTAGAAAAATGCTCATAACTTCTATGTCCCTTGAGATATAACCTTCATATTTGGTATGCATGTGTATATGGACAAGGCCTTTCCATACGCACAAAAATTTTGACCCCTGTGACCTTGATCTTGAAGTAAGGGTCTGCGTTTAGGTTTCAAAATCTGCGTTTAGGTTTAGAAAAATGCTCATAACTTGTATGTCCCTTGAGATATAAACTTCATATTTGGTATGCATGTGTATATGGACAAGGCCTTTCCATACGCACAAAAATTTTGACCCCTGTGACCTTGCCCTTGAAGTAAGGGTCTGCATTTAGGTTTCAAAATCTGCGTTTAGGTTTAGAAAAATGCTCATAACTTCTATATCCCTTGAGATATAACCTTCATATTTGGTTTGCATGTGTATATGGACAAGTCCTTTCCATACGCACAAAAATTTTGACCCCTGTGAACTTGACCTTGAAGTAAGGGTCTGCGTTTAGGTTTCAAAATCTGTGTTTAGGTTTCGAAAAATGCTCATAACTTCTATGTCCCTTGAGATATAACCATCATATTTGGTATGCATGTGTATATGGACAAGGCCTTTCCATATGCACAAAAATTTTGACCGTCCTTCTGTCAGTCCGTCCGTCTGTGTGTCCGTCCGAAAACTTTAACGTTGGTCATAACTTTTGCAATATTGAAGATAGCAACTTGATATTTGGCATGCATGTGTATCTCATGAAGCTGCACATTTTAGTGGTGAAAGGTCAAGGTCATCCTTCAAGGTCAAAGGTAAAAAAGCGGTGCAGTAGGGGGCATTGTGTTTCTGACAAACACATCTCTTGTTCTTTTTAAGAAAGTCTCATCTTAGAAAAATTCAGTTAAGGCGGAAAGTGTCATCCCCAATTAGCCTGTGCAGACTGCACAGGCTAATCTGGGATTAAACTTTACGGACATGGATTACACTTTACGGACATGCATGAAAATGTTATTGAATGTGGATAAATGCTCCAGTCTCGTTGTTTCAGGTCCTAAGCAGGCAGCCGATTTGGGAGCTTCCAGATAAAACTTGTGTTATCGTTCATGAAGTGAAATCAATGAACTATTTGTTTGCAAATGTTTCCCATCATTTGTTCATTTAGTGATCATGTTTTGTCGGTTTGTTTGTATTACATTTCTTTGTCAGTCGGGTTCACACTCACAGTTTATGTGTACATGTACATGCCTTCTAGAATACCCATTGCTGGAAATTGATACTGTTTGTAAAACTAATAATGATATTTTACAAAAAAAGTAACAATAGTGATACACATGAGCCTCGTTCTGTGAAAAGGGGGTTTAATGCATGTGCATAGTGTAGAACCAGATAAGCCTGTGCAGTCCACACAGGCTAATCAGGGACGACACTTTCCGCAAAAACTGGATTTTCGTCATGAAGAGTCTTCCTTTGAACAAAAAATACAAAAAAAAGCGGACAGTGTCGTCCCTGATAAGCCTGTGCGGACTGCACAAGCAAATCTGGGACGGCACTTAAAACACATGCAATAAACCCCTTCTTCACAGAGGGAGGCCCTTTGTCATTATTATATTGTATACAAATCGTAACCCAAGGTAAGTATAGCATGATAAGGGCCCAAGGCCTTTGAGAATAAAATATGTGCAAACAATTATACATTAATGGTTTTAACAAATAGGTGCATGATAATATTTTACAGAGATATTGTTCTTGACTACGTTTATGCAATTTGTTATTGTCTATATTTATTATTTGCTAATGAATTCCATTTGATGGATTTAATCATTTTCCGGTGTCAAGTGGTGACTTATTTTCACACCTGTGCAACTGTTCAAGAGAGTAACATTTTACATATAGTTATTACATTTGAGCCTGGCTCTGGCAAAACTGAGTTGAATGCATGTGCGTAGAGTGTCATCCCAGATTAGCCTCTACAGTCCGCACTGGCTAATCAGGGACTACACTTTCCGCTTTTATTGTATTTCCCGTTAAAAGGAAGTCTCTTCTTAGTGAAAATCCAGTTCAGGCAGAAAGTGTCGCACCTGACTGCAACAGGCAAATCTGGAGCTCCTTGTTACGAACATTCATTAGACCCTGTTTTTTTAGAGCGAGGCTCATTTTTAATCTGTTAGAATGCCATGTTTGCCTATACAGCATGTAGAACCCCCCTTTTAGTCTTTAACCCATGTATGCGGAGTGGACTCTCCCATCCTTCTAAATTGGATCAATTCATTTCCAAAATTAGGGATGTCTGGTAAATTTATTTCTATTTTTAGAATATTTTTTACAGAAATTCCTTTTAGCAAACAGAATAGACCCTGATGAGACGCCAAATTATGCGGCGTCTCATCTGGATCTACGCTGTTTGCCAAGGCCTTTTTTCTAGACGCTTGGCATTAATGGGTTAACATACTGTGTACTTGTTCTTGTACCCTGTTTGGATTATGCATAGCCATAAAACTTGGGCAAATATGATAATGTGCTGTCAAAAATAAACAATTCATTTACTTTGGATGGTGTTATTGGTAGTTGAAAAGAACCATAAATGAAACAGTATTGTTTTAACTCTTTCAGTGCTGGAACCGAATTTTGAAGGCCTTTGCAAACAGTTTGGAACCAGATGAGACGCCACAAAACGTGGCGTCTCATCAGGATCAAAACTGTTTGCTATTCTGATAGTATTCTTTGAAAAAAAATCCAAGAAAATGCTAATTTTAGAAATTCAGCAGACAACATTTTAGCAGACGACACATTTCCCAGCATGCAAAGGGTTAATGGTATTGGCTTTATAATACAAAATATTTAACAAAACGCGAACTGGCCATTGATTTATTTGTTAAAATATAAGATTAATACAACGAAGTATACGTACAAATATAAAATATAAATATACAACATTTTTTTTAGAAGGGGTGCCTTAACATATAAATGTAAATGAATCGAAAGCGAAATCATTAATGTGTTCAAATACTTGTGTGTTAGTCTTAACGTATTTTATTGATAAACTTGCTCGGTAACTCAACAGTGGAATTTAACTCAACAGTGGAACCAACGGGTATGCTTTAAAATTCCATGGCTTTAAAATTTGCGGATTACTTGATGTTTTCTGCGCCGTTATCTATGTGAACCCTATCAGGCTCTGTGTTGAATAAAATCGTGATCATCCTTAAACTTCTGTTTTACAAAGTCGCTTTATTTCAGTTAAATAACTGCAGTTCCTGATAAAAATTATATAGAAAAATTGCGAGATCGCCTTTCCAATAAACTTGAGCTTCTTACAATGAAAATAACATATGACAAATACTGAGCAAAAATTGATGTTAAAAAAAAATGTAAATACACATATTATTAAAAAATTAAGTGATGATGATATCGGTAATCATTTTGAAATATTGCTATAAAGAGGGGAAAAAAGAAACGTAGAAGAGAAAACAATCTCGGAGAATCTAGAATGCACGAGTTCCCGAACCGTTGTCCATCCAGCTTGGAGTGTAATTGCCCTGCTTTTCACCGGCTTCTGAAGTTAATATACCACATCAGTTTGGAGTATTTCATTGAAAAAAGCATATAAAAAAATTGTAGTTGAACTCGGATGGGCGGAAAATAAGTCTGGCTAGTAATGTTGCAGTTTAGCTTGATATTTGGGCTAAAGTTCAATCTTTAACGCATTTTGATACTCCTTTTGCTGAATATGAGTACAAGAGCAAAAAAAAAGTGTCTGTTAAAAGTCACAGCTGCGAGAAGGTGATGCAGCTTTCCTCTGAGAAAACTGGGCATAATGCTTGTCCGTAAATTGTCATCCCAGATTAGCCTGTGCAGTCCGCACAGGCTAATCAGGGACGACAATTTCCGCTTTTATGACATTTGTCGTGTAAATGAAGTCTCTTCTTAGCAAAAATCCAATTGAGGCGGAAAGTTTCGTCCCGGATTAGCCTGTGCGGACTGCACAGGCTAATATGGGACGACACTTTACGCACATGCATTATGTTTTCTCAGAACATGACTCGTATGTGTATTAGGCTTTTACTTGATTGTTTAAAACCGGTCAACGAGAAGCCATGTTCTTTGCTTTATTTTCAAACTTGGTCAGAACCATTGTTCTAATACTTTCTTGGCCCAGATAAAATCTGTGTTAAAAGTTGTTAAAAGCCAAGTCAGAAGTCACATATATGACAAAAATATCCCAAATGCACATCGGGTCAGTTAAGTTTCATTGGGTCTCAGGTTAGCGCAACAGGACATGTTGGCACTCTTGTTTTTCATTTGCTGCTCTTTTAGCTGTCGCGGGGGATGCGTATTCTATTACGTCATACTATTTCCGGAATCAAATGAGATGTGCAGTGACCGTATCGTAATTCGTCAGTGCGCTGTTGGATCTCAGACAGTGTACACCGTTTTCGGTTTAACACTGAGAACAACTAGACCGTGACGATATTTCTCGTCAGTTAGAGACTTACTAAATTTGATATTCTTCGGAATATTGGTCTCTAAGACATAGCTATCTTGGTAGCTTAATTATATTTTATTGTTTTCGGACAAAATATATACATTAAACATAATATAAATTATCTGCTCGCAGATTTAAAATTTTAAGTCCATTTACGACTTTGTTATTTTACGGCATTTGTCGTAAGGTAGTCTTCGTTGCACGTGTGAAATGGCGGACAAAGAAGTACAGAACTCTAAACATTCTACGGTTTCGGCCGTTACAGGCATGAAAGAGCCTAAAACACCAAGTGAAAATGCAAACGCATTAAAGACTTCATCAGTGAAGCCAGGTAACTCAAAGGTTCCCGCCACGAATGCGAATATGAACGAAGTGTTAGAGATTTTGCGTGTGCTAAATTCTAATGTGAATGCTCAAAATGAGCGCATAGAAAAACAAGAACATCGTTTCAATGAATTCATGGCCGTTTGTAACGAACCCATGGAAGATGATGGTAATTATGATGATTGTTATGATGTTGAAACAGAACACGAAGAACCCTCTATTGAGTCTGAACAGAAATCTATCTTCAAAAAGCTGTCTGACAAATTTTATCAACATGAACAAGTTGATGTTGATATTCATCCTGACCTGGCAAGTCTTGTAAACAACTCTTTCAGAAATGGTTTGTCAGAAGACAATCTTGATGACATTTGTAAGCGAACACATCGCCCAGAAAATTGTGACTCACTGGTTAAAACAAGAGTTAACCAGGGCATTTGGCGCCTGTTGAAAAGCTACACTCAAGCCGAAGATGCAAGACTGAGTGCCATTCAAGGAGTTGTGTTAAAAGCATCCATAAATATGGTAAAACTTGTTGAAAAGCTTGGGACTTCTGAGTCGGAGCATGTCGAGTTAGGAACTACTGCCATCGCCCTTTTGGGTCATGCTAATAAAATGATGAATACAAAGCGAAAAGAGCTCCACAAACAAGATTTAGACTATAAGTACCATTATCTTGCTTCGGCATCATTACCCTACACAGACCTGTTGTATGGGAATGACACTGATGTCAATAACAATGTCAGAGAAATCAACAACATGAATCGTATTGGCAAAGTGGGGCGTGGTGGTCCTATGAGGGGCTTTAGCCGGGGACGCCGATTTGGGTTCAACCCATATGGTCTTCGCGGACGTGGCTTCCGCGGCAGAGGTAGAGGAAATGGCCCTTTTCGGACTGAAGCCTTTCCAAAAANTTCTTCACGACAATCAAAGAAAAAAGTGAACAACATGAAATAAAAATAAAAATGATAAAATCAAACTATGAAACTCGAGCATATGTGTCGTGTTCTGAGAAAACTGGGCATAATGCTTGTGCGTAAATTGTCATCCCAGATTAGCCTTTTCAGTCCGCACAGGCTTTTTAGGGACGACAATTTCCGCTTTTATGACATTTTTCGTTTAAATGAAGTCTCTTCTTAGCAAAAATCCAATTTAGGCGGAAAGTGTCGTCCCTGATTAGCCTGTGCTGACTGCACAGGCTAATCTGGGACGACACTTTACGCGCATGCATTATGCCCAGTTTTCTCAGATCGCGACACATATAGTTAAAATATACGTAATTTCATCAAATCTTAATATCATAAGAAATTCATTCAGTGTCTAGTTAAAGAATAGATTTAAGATTAAACTTGTCAAAAGTATCAATATTTGTTATTACTGGCCCCGATTTCTAAACAGAATTTATATAAGCTTAGCTGAAAACTTGGTCATTCAAAGATTTATTGTGTAAGCATTTTAATGAAATGAAATGCAATTTTATGGCACGATATTCAGATAGTAAAAAGCAGTACAGATATTGTTGAACTTGTTACACCAATTTTAAGGCAGATCCAGACGATAGCCGGTTGGGCGTATAAGGTGTCGTACACAAGTACAAGTATATAAAATCAGGTCCACCAATACAACGGGTGCGTAAAATATTAAACATAAAAATCGGTGAAATTGAGTCCACGGTTATATAACAGGTGTATATATAGAGAGAAGAGACAGGTCCACTAGATTATGGGTGCACGAGATTGTCGTGTCGGCTTGCCCGGGTCAGCCCAACTGGGCTTGTAAAAGTCGTCGTACCTGGTCCGAACGGGGTCACGTGTCTGGCCCCGGTCCTGCGCAACTGAGCCTGAAATGCGGAGCGCGTGAAGTAGGCGTTTTTCTCAAATGATTGAATTGCACTTTGATAGTGATGTGCAAATGAATAATGTATGTATAGTGCTCTTAAGCCAACGTGTATACCACATGTTAAGAAAATAGCATACATTTTTGCTGGATTGAACACACAATAAGAAAAGAACTTAATATTCATTAAGAGCGTGATCTTAACGCACGCTATTTCTGGTCAAAAGCTTAATATATGTTTTTACTTTGACGCACAAGTTATAATTTATTTGTTTATATCTTATTGGATAGAGCGCAGCTTCTGAGAAAGCACTATTTTTAGAAACCACTTATAGCAAGTCGATGCTTTTTAATCGTTATAAGTGTTTCACTTAATAGGTGCAATCCTTGCATTTCGTTGGATGAAATGTAGGTTACGTGTAAGGCTTATTTAAACGAAATGCCCATCATATACCAAAGAATATAGACTACGCCAATAAATGAATGTATAGTGTTTTTGCCCAACCAGAACACTCTAGCATTTGTTAAATTGTTTTATAAAAGTGGCAAATCTTGTCAACTATGTTAAATACAAATGACCCGTGGTTAGTGGTTTCTAATTCTGGCGTTTTGGTTTTCGCAAAGATTACATAATGTTTTATAAATTGCTCATCTTGTATTTATTTGCTTACCCTTTCTGTTGTTCGGCGGAGCAACTGTTTCTGTCTGGTCGGAGGCGAGTTTGTCTCCGAGCTGGCTTCTACAAAATGCAATAACAACATAAAACAATGTGTACGATGTCTTACCGAACATTACCGATGTCTTTTCATTAGTAAATATGATACAACTAACTCGATTATTCGATGATTTCCTTTAAAAGAACGGTAAAAAACTAACAAACGGTAACGAAAATTGTCGAACGCGATTTGCGGTCATATGTATACATAGTTAAATAAACCACACATTTAAAAAAAAATCGCCGCTTGTACGTATTGGCACATTCATCACCTTCGTTAACAAAAGACACAAATGCAATTTGTTTACCTGAGGAAGTCATCCCCATACTTGGTCCTGTACTTGAGATAGTTCTGTTGACGCATTTTCTCCGCGCGATCTTGATGATCCACGTTTTTGGGAGGCTCTTGTGGCGCGAACAGCGAGTCCTTGTTGGCCGGAGGTCCCTGGCGCATTGGAGGCTCTTGTGGTGCGAACAGCGAGTCCTTGTTTGCCGGAGGTCCCTGGCGCGAGCGGCGCTGCTCTTCTCGACTATCTTCTGCAAAAGGGTTCTTCTCGCCCTTGCGAGGTGAGAGGTCCATCTGGAAACGCTGAGGTCGAAACTGCCCGAACGGATCATCTGAGCCTCCCTTTACACCGAGTTTCCTCTGTTGAGGAGGGGAACCAAACTTGCCGCGCGGCGTACTGTCGCCTAGCAACGGATTGGACGTTTCATAACCTTGGAACGTGTTTCGCTGCTGCTTGTGGCCGGCTTTTTGCGATACATCGGCGATGATCCTGTCAAATTCTGCCAACGAGTTTCTGGTCATATCGGCCTGGTAGGTTTGGCGCCATGTTTGCATCTTCTCGCGCGCCAATTTCAGGATCTCCTGATTTTCAGTGCTGTTGACGAACTCGCCGTCCGACTTGAAGAAATCATCCCTGATTGCCTATAAAAGCAAACCAACCAGTTGCAATCCGAAACAAAACACTAGTTCCCTGGCCATAGCTCATACAACTTAAATATCATTATTTTAATGTGTATGTATGTTGTACATGCAAATCGTTTTGATTACTTGTTTTACAACGGTTCGTAATGGTTCCAGCTGGTATTCTTATAAAGGGCAAAGTACTGAGCCCAATATCAATGTTTAAGCCTACTGCAACGTTAAACACGTACTTGATCCGCCGTCTTCCTTTTGCTAGGGTTCCAGACGACCAGCTCCATGATGAGCCCCTTTGCGTCCGCCCCAACGTCCGCTCCCGCCTCGCCGAGTCCTTTTCCGGCCTCCACTTTGGGCAGGTTGTACATGGCCTGCCTCAGCGCCTGGGAGCCCTCCTGCCACTCACCCTACATGAATATACGAGCATCGTTTTTGAAAAACTGGGCTTAATGCATGTGCGTAAAGTATCGACCTAGATAAGCCTGTGTAGTACGCACAGCGTAATCAGGGACGACACTTTCCACTTTCAATGAATATTTCGTTAATAGGAAGTCTCTTCTTAACGAAAATCCAGTGCAGGCGGAAATTGTCGTCCGTGATTAGCCTGTGCGGACTACACATGCTAATCCGGGATGACACTTTACGCACATGCATTAAGTCAAGTGTCTCAGATTAAAATAGAACTGAACGGATATTAAAGGATTATCGGTTATTTAACACTGATGTTTACTCACTTCTGGAGAATTTGTCTCGATACCTTTCGATGCCACAGATTATTATTCTATAAGTTCGTTGTTCTATATTGACCGTTTATAACGAGATGTGATTGGAAAAGGGACGGTCATCCTTCTGGCTTAATATAATATACTAGGAAGCAAGCGCTCGTGAACATAATTATGTTCTCACTTTACTGAGAAACAAATTCACGGTATTATGCCAAACAAATATCCTATATTTACTAAACTGTGCTACTAATTTATGGCTCAATTCTATTTGATTATATATTAATTTAATAAATTTAAAAAATCGAAAAGAAACATTTCCTAACCTTTGTGAACGTTCCTATTGTTATACAGATCTTCGACATAAGATCCTTTATCTCCATTACGTCACTCTGGAAGAGGGGACTTCCGGTGAGCAGCTCCGCCATCACACAACCAGCAGCCCACATGTCCACCGGCGTGCCGTACTTCTCCACCTGTAGCAGCACTTCCGGTGGCAGGTACCTGGGACAGAGGTTAAATGTGAGGTTGTCGTAATACTGCCCCGGTGATAACATACATTAAATGAAGGTGACGTATAAGGCATGAATGTGTCATGACAAAACATATGTTCATATGGCTACCAAACATGGTAAAACATACAAAAATGTATTAACATTATACATAACATGTTAACAATAATAAAGTTTGATTTTGACCACAGATGTTTTTACTTTCAAATGCTTGTGACGTTTTGTAACTTCATTGACACGCAGAGAAACAAAAAAATCAACAGAAGATTTTAGTCAGGGACGTGTGTGAATAGATGAATTAAATATAGTTTAGAAGGCGCTAGATATATAACTATTGTACGTACGGGTGCAGCTGTCCCGTGTAGTCTGCGATCGTGTTGAGGGTGTCGAGGGTGGACCGAGCCAATGAGAAGTCAGAGATCTTCACTTCCGTCGCATCCTCGTTGCAGACGATCAGCTCCGGGCGCAGGCTCCGGTGGATGAACCCTGAATTCAGAACACCATTGAACATTGAGAAGGAGTTTGCATAATGTACGGTTATATAACGTTATTACGATGATATACTGTCTTACTATAACTGAGGCCGCCACATCAAGGCATTCCGAAGCACTCGGAAGGCTAACTTTTTCATTAGGTACAATATAATTAATAATTTTGCTCAGACCGTCTGCCTTTTGATTAGAAAACTAAACAAATAATCGAGTCTCTATGGATATTTACAACGCGACGAACAGGGAACCGATGCCTTCAACGAAGCTTCAACTATATATTACTCCCAGCTTAAATGAAGCGCTTCAATGAAGCCGTTTCCCTTCACCAAGCCCTCTGTGAAGCTACAGGTCGAGGGTGTCGTCGTTATCTATGGATAGAAGGCATGGAATACTTGCAACCTTATAACTTTGTTCTTGCTCTGGTGATTTTCTTAGTCATTAATGACCTTGACCGTGTATAATACTGACCTTTACCGTGTATAATAATGACCTTGACCGTGTTTTATACTGATCTTGACCGTGTATAATACTGACCTTGATCGTGTTTAATACTGACCTTGACCGTGTATTAAACTGACCTTTACCGTGTATTATACTAACCTTTACCGTGTATAATACTGACCTTTACCGTGTATTATACTGGTCTTCACCGTGTATAATACTGACCTTTACCGTGTATTATACTGAACTTTACCGTGTATTATACTGACCTTTACCGTGTATAATACTGACCTTTACCGTGTATTATACTGACCTTTACCGTGTATAATACTGACCTTTACCATGTATTATACTGACCTTGACCGTGTATTATACTGACCTTTACCGTGTATTATACTGACCTTTACCGTGTATAATACTGATCTTTACCGTGTATTATACTAACCTTGACCGTGTATAATACTGACCTTTATCGTGTATTATACTGACCTTGACCGTGTATTATACTGACCTTAACCGTGAATAATACTGACCTTTACGTGTATTATCTTGACATTGACCGTGTATTATACTCACCTTTACCGTGTATTATACTGACCTTTAGCGTGTATAATACTGACCTTGATCGTGTTTAATACTGACATTGACCGTGTATTATACTGACATTGACCGTGTATAATACTGACCTTGACCGTGTATTATACTGACCTTGACCGTGTATTATACTGACTTTGACCGTGTATAATACTGACCTTTACCGTGTATAATGCTGACCTTTACCGTGTATTATACTGACCTGTACCGTGTTTTATACTGGCCTTGACCGTGTATAATACTGATCTTTACTGTGTATTATACTGACCTTGACCGTGTATTATACTGGCCTTGACCGTGTATAATACTGACCTTTACCGTGTATTATACTGACCTTGACCGTGTATTATACTGACCTTTACCGTGTATTATACTGACCTTTACCGTGTATAATACTGACCTTTACCGTGTATTATACTTACCTTTACCGTGTATTATACTGGCCTTGACCGTGTATAATACTGACCTTGATCGTGTATAATACTGACCTTGACCGCGTGTTATACTGACCTTGACCGTGTATGTAGGAGAGACCATGGAAAACCTGAAGCATGATGCCCTTGGTCTCGGCCTCACTAAATGGTTGGTCCCTGCAGGACACGAGAGCGAATATTGAACGTAAAGCGGGGTAAAACAATCCAAATAACACGTGTATATTAGTACAATTTGTATTGAACATAAGAAGCTTTGAAGAATATAATCAACATCAGTAAGCCACCTTTCCGGAGATTTCGACTTACATTGCCTCACTGATAATTTTGTTACAATATGAATTGTTTGACTGCGATTTGCATCAAAATCAGTATTATCATAAAATAACCATTCAATTCGTCTGCAATGAGAATAAACAAATATGAGCTAATACGAGATTTTAAACCAAGAGCTTAAGTAGAAACAGGTACAAATTAACAAACTAAGGATTCAAAGGACGATTAAAGACCAAATTAACATCACCCNATGAATTTCTTGTATCAGCGCATCGTGGCACGTTTTATGTTATCCAATGAACCAAGTTCTGAGAAAACTGGTCTTAATGAGTGTATGTAAAGTGTCGTCCCAGATTAGCCTGTGCAGTCCGCTTTTTATGAATTTTTCGTTAACAGAAAGTCTCTTCTAAAAGAAAATCCAGTCTAGGCAGAAAGTGTCGTCCTTTATTTAATCGCCTTTGCGGACTGCACATGTTAATCTGGGACGACACTTTACGCACATGCATTTAGCCCAGTGTTCCCACTCCGTAGCTCCAATATGCACTGTAAACCAGACACACGGTTTAGTGACTAGCCCCAAACGACAAATAAATAACCATTTTGGGAACACTAACAACCCAGTCGACGCACCTGCGTTTCATGACGCGTTTGACGTTGTCCGGGATATACTCGAAGATCATAAGGAGCTGGTTCGAGTCGTTGATGAACTCGACAAACTTCAGAACGTTCTGGTGGTTCAACTTCAAGCAAACCTATGGAACCAGACAATAAGTTCGAGTATCTTTTGTATTGTCCATATTTTATGAAGCACACACACAAATTGTTATCGCCAAATTGAACACTTGTCTCAACGGTTAAAAGCTGGTCAATAATAAACGGAATTGAAAATAATTAGCAGGAATCGATCTTATCCTAACGAACTAATATCGTTGATATTTGAAAAGCAACTTCATAAAGGAGTTGTCATTAAACTATCAAATACATACTTAACTAGAAATGGCGCGGCAGAGGCCGACGCGTATCCCCACACCGAATGTTTGACCTAGGTGTGCCCCAGAGTTGGTAATGGGGCCATGCATAGTCGAGATTGACCGTATTGTCATAGAGAAGTTCAGTATCAATTAGAAGTGAATTGGTGTAGAAATGAAGAAGTTATAGTAAAGGCAATTTTGGGTGGGTGTGACCTATGTGGGCAGGGCGCCCCAGGGTTGGTAATGGGGCCATGCATAGTTGAGATTGACCGTATTGTCATAAGAGAAGTTCAGTATCAATTTGAAGTGAATCGGTGTAGAAATGAAGAAATTATAGTAAATGCAATTTTGGGTGGGTGTGGTCTATGTGGGCGGGGCGCCCCAGGGTTGGGAATGGGGCCATGCATGGTTGAGATTGACC
>VMBQ01001766.1:117851-128430 GCA_007657795.1 Dreissena rostriformis
AAAAAAAATACATTAATACATAAATAAATACATTAATACATAAATAAATGATTGAATGAAACCCTGTTCTGTTTACAATAATTTGATTATTATTTTTGGAATTTCATACTTAAATATAATTAAACTATAAACAAATCCTTAGTGTTTTCAAAATTATTAATCTATTCACTGTCAGTGTGCAATATATTTAATCTTAAAATGTTCTAAAATCATTGATTAAAATATAAATTTAAAACAAATATTTCCATTCTTTATTGGTTTCAGACCTAAAAAGGCGTTTTTCTTCGTTATTTTCAATAAATAATCGAGAGATCGAGATACCGTGACCTAAAACCTTTTCCTTCGTTATCTATAAATAAACTATTTATTTATAGATCTTTTATCCAGGTTATCTACAGGCTCACCCCATACCAAATGGTATGATGGTAATACCATTGCCTGTCCGTACAGGCTAACTCCGTTAACCTAAGGCCTGTTGAACAGACTAACTCGAGTCGTATCGGGTCGTTGATCTCTCTGTCAACCACTTACACCCACTCAATGATGATTAAATCAATAATAACAATAATCGATGATATATGTTGGTGATGACAATCATAATGGAGATTATATATCTAAATTATGTAACATGTCATCACACCAGTGTATGTGTTGTATTGGCTATATGTTTGCGATGTGGCGTTTCATGCATTATTAAGATTGTCTTGTTTTATTATTTTCCCTCATTTATGATAACTAATGTTCAATAGTTCTAATCAGTTTATTTCGTTGATGTAACAACTATGACCCGTAGCAGGTGTTGCCGTCGAATGGTACCACACCACGTTATTAAAATGTATACTACTAAGTTACTTTAAAGTTATAACATTCTTAAAAAAAACATGAATTCCAATGCTTGTATTGTTTAAATATAGCGTATAAAGTATCGTCCCATATTAGCCTTTGAAGTCCGCAAATGCTAACTAGGGACAGCAATTTCGCTTTTATGGAATTTTGCGTTCAAAAGTAGTCTCTCCTAAACCACAGATATATCAATAAACATTGTCTAACCGAAAATACATTTCTAGTATATGCGTCGTTCTATATAAGCATATACATGTACTGACTATACAGGCTAATGTGAGACAATACTGTGTGTGTCTCATAGTTTATTGACAGGTCCGTCTGCGTCTTCACGACTGAATAATGAGTGGCATAATGAGTGGAACCCCCACCCCCCTATGGCCTTTTTTTTTGGATACAAATGTAGGTAAAATTGATCCTGGCTGCCCGTTTATTTGCCAAACATATGGTTTTGATCCCAATAGACCAGTGTACGGTGGGTAACGAGACCTTAATGTTTTCTGGTAGACAATCCATGCCTGGTTGCCTAGCCCCCGAAAGGAAAGCTGGACAAAACTGTCAACTTCAAGACTTCTACTTAACGAGCCTTGTGCGCTGCGCAGCAATTATGGCCTCTCGTGACGTCACCTGCGGTTGACAAAAACTCCGGACGGTTTCCCCAGCACGTATTCAGAGTACCGCCGTCACTTTCACGGACTTCATCAGAGCCACCCCTCGATGTCCCGGTCTGCATTTACCCAGGTCCGCCCCGTCCGTTCTCTGCTGCTCCCGTCCCTCTTCTGACCCGACTAAGGATTCCGAAGAGAATACGTATAAACGTATTATCCGGCGGGTCTTCCAAATTCTATGAGACAGGGGAAGAGGACGTCCGACTCGAGGTATGGCGGTTATCGCTGGATTAGCAGAGCCGCCAGCAAAAGTTCCCCGATCTTACTTCTGTTGTAATAAAAGGCAAAGCCAGTAGGTGTCTGAAGTCTTTAAGAAGTTGTTCTGCAGGAGACTCTCGCGCCGGTTGTGACGCGCATGCTCCATCTTGCTGACCGGAGGGACAAGACTTCGTTAAAAGTACGTTTAAATATTGCACAGTTTATACGAGTTCACCATCCTCGGTCAGCAGCTGGAGCGTGCAAGTAGCGACCGGGGCAAGAGTCACCCGCAGAAGAACTTCTTGAAGACTTCTCCGAAGAATCGAAAAGCTGAATGGTAATGGTCCGTAGCTGGATAGTGGTCTCACTACTTCGTCTGAGGAGGGTCGGATAGGGGAACTTCTGTGGGCGGCTCTGCTAATCCAGCGAGTAGCGTCATCCCTCGAGCCGGACGTCCTCTCCCGCTGACTTCGCTGACTCCCAGAACTCCCGGATTGGTAATAGTCCGTAGGTGGATAGTGGTCTCACTACATCGTCGGAAGAGGGACGGTAGCAGCGGTGAAGCGGATGTGGCAGCGTAAAGAACGGACGGGGCGGACCTGGAGCAGTGATGAAGACCAGGACGTCGAAGGGTGGCCTAATAAAGATTATGAAAGAGCCCCAGGACGGCGGTACTCAGTTCGCTCAACGTGCTGGGCAAACCGTCCTGGGGTTCGGGTCGACGGTTGGTGACAACTAGAACGGCCATAAAGGCGGTGCAGCGCGCTAGGAGCGGGACGAATTTCCTTGTATATTATCAGAACTCCCTTGGCGGAGAAGCCTTGTCCATTACGCATTTGAGGGCGGAGAAACCAGACATGAATTGTCTTTATTTAAATTGTCTACCAGCGCACATTAAGGCCTCATTGGCCACCGTGCACTGGTCTATTTGGATAAAATTTATTTATTTGGCGAATACCCGGGGCAAATTTGACCTACTTTTGCTCAAAATAAATATTTTCCCCTGAAAGGTCACAGGGGCAGATCAGTACATAAAGTAGTCGTGACGGCTCGGCGACGACCTGTAAATAAACTTTACACACACACAGAGTTCACCAAGTCAGAGATGCAGACGATAAACGCACTTATCCTGGCAACGTAATGCTCTGGTTTGTATGAAGTCTTATGGGAGGAAAGGTTTGATTGTTATGAATAGAACGTTGTTAAATGCCAGGCAACTATCAATTAGGAATGCCATTATGAATGTACCTTTTAATTGTGTACATCATTTCACGCATTAAGTAACATTATATACAGTAGACACAAGGGAACATTAAACTTACAGTAATTGATACCCGGTAAAAGGTCAATAGATTATATTCAACAAGAAAACCCATTTGCTACCAAGAAGTTATACATATTGTGCACAAAAGAACAAAGCAGCTTGAAACGTATTTTACATATATATTAAGCGCAAGTGCTCATGAAGTCATGATCAACAGGCAAAGGTCATAAAACATGTAAATTCCCGCCAAATTTTGCAGTCGGCGCGACTACATTTCATTTTTTTTTTGAAAAACGGGAGAGACAATATGGTAAACAGAACAAGACTATTGGCAAGCAATATGGTCCCCTACCGGTGAAACTCCACCATTTTCAGCAATATTTCTAGTCTATTTGTTGCCATAGCAAGCAGAATTCTTGACGTAGGAACAAAATGAAATGACGTGCATAGTCTTCATATTGCCATCTGTCCATGTTTCAAGTTTCATGAAACAATATTAAGAAATTTTAAAGTTATCGCAGGATCCACCATTTTCATCAATATTTCTAGTCTTTTTGTTGCCATAGCAACCAAAATTCTTGATGTAGGAACAAAATGAAATGACGTGCATAATCCCCATATTGCCATCTGTCCATGTTTCAAGTTTCATGAAAAAATATGAAGAACTTTTAAAGATATCGCAGGATCCAGAAAAGTGTGACAGACTGACTGACGGACAGAGCGTAAAACATAAGTCCCCTCCGGTGCAACCTTTCACCGGTAGGGGACAAAAACAGGTTACTGTCCTATCATTTTTAAATTTATCAGGTACGAAGCCTTGCCTTTCTGTTTAACACTTGGCCTCACCTGATATATTACACAACGAAAGGGAAGTAAACTGTTATTGTATATGTATTAAACAACTAAAACTCGCCAACAATAGCCTAACGTAGACCTTTATGTATGAAAATATTCAAGTACACGAGTTTTTGTACTGGAATCGTGATGAACTGATCAATATCCAACTAACAGGTGATATTTGGAACTCAGTGTATACTGTTTTTTTTCTAATTAACATGTGGTACAGATATACAATTGATCGAAATCCACAGGGTTTTGTATGTTGATTCAGAATAATATAATAATGTGACCTTTTTACATATAAGAGTAATTTTGGTGGGCTTTACTTGGAATGTCAAATTCTGAAACAGTCAACCAAACCATGCAAACATCTACTGACAAAACAAGAATGACTTTTTATCGTCATTTAATTTACTATTGTACAGTGTAGTAGCCATAGCATGGCGTACACATGTGTACATTTTACTTTAACATAACTGTCATGCAAAAAGTGTGTGTACCGAATGAAAACAGTCATTCTATCCACAAAAACAAACATCAATTCATAAATCCCAAATGATAAAAGCCCAACAACCCAAACAAAATCGTACAAATATTGCTGGGCATATTAATGCTATAAAATAACAGTAAGGTCAAGATTGGAACAGAGACAAGAGCATTAACTTATTTAAGCTTATATTTTAATTAAAGAAGTATAACAACTTTTACGAAAATGGGAGTATAAACTACTTAAGTTTTTTTTCCTCTACATTTTAATCAGTTTTGAACAATAATCACAACTTAACCCTTTGCATGCTGGGAAATTTGTCGTCTGCTAAAATGTCGTCTGCTGAATTTCTAAAATTAGCATTTATTTTATTGTTTTTCAAAGAATACTATCAGAATAGCAAACAGTTTGAATCCAGAACGTGGCGTCTCATCAGGATCCAAACTGTTTGCAAAGGCCTTCAAAATTTGGTTCCAGCACTGAAAGAGTTAACACATGTACGCTGATACATCAAATTTGAGATAAAATAAACTTATGTGCTTTTGTAGACAAAATAGTGTACGCAAATGCAAAAAAACATTCAAGTAAAAAAACATGAAAATCAGTGCCGTATATAGAAATGGAGCTACATTTTTAAAGGTGTAAACATGTGAAACTTTGTACAAATGTGAAATAAAACCTTGTAGAAGGTTTTAAATCTACTTTTAGTAGCACACAATAACACTTGTAATAATTTACCCCAAAATTAAGAATGGAAATAGACTATTTATGTGATCTGAAATGAACATGCATACATAATGGCATGCATTAGCCATTAAAAAACATTATATTGTGAATAAACAATTTCTAGTTTTGGCTTGCTTTTTATGTTTAAAACTTGATCTCTCTACCCACTGCTTTAGGGTAAATTTGGAAACTAAATGTGTGTAAAACATTTCATATTAAACTTGACACCTAATTGCCCAATGGAGCCATATCTGACGTCTTTATATTAAATGAATATATCAAAACAAAAGCCTAAAATAAAGTTTATTATAGTAATCTTGTCTAATAGCTGAAAGATTCAGCTAAGTGTATAAATTAAATGTAAAAATCGATAAAACTAGAGCTTTGTCACTGACGTGACGTATACCCCCACATGCTGCATTGACACAGAATATTTTGCATGCTGTCTCACAAAACAAGAGAAGCTTATTTATGGCAATTTTTAAGAATTATTATGCCATTATCATTTATGGCCATTTTGACCTTTGAAATCTTGAATTCTTNGAGTTTTGAGACAACAGTGGAATATGGGGGCATCTGTGCCTTATGGACACATTTCTTGTTTGTAGTACTTTAAGCCAGTAATTTTGATGTGGGGGTCTCTTATTTTGTAGGAAATTTTGGATTATGGACATAATATACAAAAGTTATTATATCTCCTGAACTACACGATACAAATGTCTCCAATTTTGGAAATAAGTGTAGCTTTTGATACTTAATATGAAAATTTGCGAGTGAAGTTGACTGTCGGACGAGCAAAGTTTGTTAAATACTTGACCGACCGGGGGAGTTCCGTTTCTCCGGTTGATAAGTATAAATTCAGATCCAGAAATCCTGCCACATCGATACAAATTGCGAACCATTTTTCGAACGAACAAAAAATAAGTTAAGTACAAAAAGAAACTGCACTTTCGTTTTGACTATGTAAATGAGTTCACGGAACAGTAAAAATAATTCTCGAAATCGGCTTCGTTTCGCAGATGTTAGGAAGTTCAGATTTGAAAGAGGCTTTTGGTGCTCGTGTTTTTTGCTAAGCAGCTGTCTTATTTCTTGAACATGAAGTTTTAAGTGTTTGGTCATACTGTTTTTAAATTAAAATTATACAAGGATACCTTACTTGCCACAAAACAACTTTAACTTACAGATGATATAACTCTTCAGAAAGATTCAAATGGGGTTGAAAACCTTCAACTAAATGAAAGGAAGACAAAACACGCACAGGCCATATTTTGTCCGATATCCGGAAAGTAAGACCTAAAGTTTAGGCGACAAACGACCCACATAGATTCCCAGTACACATGCACAAACTTTATGCATTTGAAAGACCTGAAGCATATGTAAATGCTAAAGATCCATTCTATTTGGCCTCTTAAACCCCGGATTAAGGTAAATAACCTTTTCCTTTCTTTTGTAGTTTCAATTGCACTTCTTCATTTGATGATTTATTTTGTGCTTGCTACAATGTCAATTTCGCCACATTTTGACTGGAAATGGAGGTTTAAACGTATTTTTTTCTTTTGACTGCTTTTTGTTTATTTTCTTTTGCTTCTTTAGCTTATATTTTTGGTGGGTTGTGATCCAGTGAAACACCTGTCTCATCAACATTCCACATATTTAAACAATAAACATTACATATCGCTTTTAAAAATGTGTCAGTTCCAGCAAGTTGTCCAAGTATAATCTTCCTGCTTGCAATTTCAGCGATGCACCGATTTCACGAAGTATTTCATTCTTCTTAATTCTCTCCTCAAGCATCCGACGAGAAATGTCAAGCATCTCCTGATGAAAATCACAATCTGCAAGTGGGATAAAATAAAACTGATATTATTAACTATGTGATGAATATGAGTATAAATATGCTTCATGTCACCTTTCAACTATGTGATGAATATGAGTATAAATATGCTTCATGTCACCTTTCTTAACAAAAATTTATGATATAAATCATTTAATGATGGTGAACATAGTGAGACATAACATTAATCTTTATATCAAGAGCTGTCCATTAACAGCCACTCCATTTATTAGGGGCTGGAAAATGTTATGAAAGCAATTTCTTTAAGTGTAATGGAGGTTATCTGCCCTTGTGCGTTGTGGTCCCCACATGATAATGAACAAGCAAAGGAAGTTTAGAGTATATATCATTGACAGATTCTGAGATATGAAAAATGTTAACTTAAAATGAAAGCCTAATTTAAAAAAGAGATAAAACTGCAGAAATAAATAGTTTAAGGGTGACATGCCCTTGTGTTTTGTTGTCCTCACATGATAGTGAACAAGCATAGGGATTAAAGAGCAAATATTTTCAATTATTTCAGAGATATGGACCTTAACAAAAAGGTATACGTGCAATGACGTGTCCAGAGCTAAACGAACTAAAGCCTTGGTCGCATAATGGGACTGATGAAAATTGATCTACCCTTCATAGTTAACTTCCTGTTGCTGGCAGGGGTACTGGCGGTGCTTTTGGAGTCGGTTGGAACCGGAACAGGTTCACTTGGAACAAAAACATTAATTCGGACATTAAGGGTAATGTAAAAAGAGATGACGTTACCAGTGTATGTGTGGGGGGAAGGGAGTAAATTTTAAAATGTCATCAAAAATGTGCATAAAATATCTTTACTGGTCTAAAATTATATAAAGCAAAAACACATTTTCTAAAAACTTCTACTTTTTCAACAAAAACATAAGAGACTAAGGGGTATTTGAATGTCTGTGCATGGACAGAAATTACTAGTATTCTCTTCTTTTAGCTTTTCATCAAAATGATCAAGAATGCCAATATCAATTAAACTCCCTTTAATTGATAATTAATTATTAATTTGGTTGTGCATATGTTTTCAATGGTTTGGCTTAATTAAAAAACGACATTATAATTTTTTGGGATTTATTCGCATATGAATTTAGTAAGCGCCTCCTTTTCCAATACACAGTATTGACCATGTACATGTCGCACATGGCATATTAACATCGAAGTAGTCCCACTCTCAATTTACTCGTGCGCCTTGTTGAAGCAAATCGCTTCATCGAAAAATAAAGCCAAGTCACACGATAAACTCTAGCCAATCAGAATAATGTTTAATAGTGGAACCAAGGGCAATTGTAAGTATTTTATTATAAAGACGGAATCAACACTATTCATTGTCTGCATAAATTTTATCCCAGGTATGCAACACTACCAATCCAACAAAGTTATTTGCGGACTCCGTTTAATTGGGTCTGTTCCCGAGAAGCATTGGAACATGCAATATTTCTCACACCCGCTAGAACGGCTTAAGCGGTATTACATTTTAACACAACGAGTGCTGAAACTCATGATCTCGAAGCGTCAGAAGATTAATAACTATGTGACTATAAGTAAAACTGTATTGCACCAACAACTGGCGATTATATAATGGCTTTTCCTCCTATAACTTTACTTAGGGAATTCCTTTGCTGTTTCTGTTGAACCTTTTTTAGAATTGGACCACCGTTTGTTTTTATACAATGATTCTTCTGAATTTTTACTTGATATTTCACTGTCAACTTGACTTGAGTCGGTATTTTGGAAAGCTGTTGATGGAGCAAGATCTGGCGGACATATCACATTTGGATTTAATGGAAATACACGAACGCTTCCTTGATATTTGATGCTGTCAGGGTACTTTTTTTACGCTCTACAAGCAATCACACAAACTTCATACATTGTGATGCCACCCATTTCTTTTATGTGTCTATGACAAGGGGGGGGGGGCGAAATTCCAGGCTTGTTCTTGGGGCCCATAACAACTGACATATTAGAGCTGTAGCAGATGACTACAATGAGAAGGGGGGGGGGCCAAACATAAATAAGTCTTCTTTTTTTCTGTGTTTGCCCATTCAATCAACAGTAGAGATACGTGACTCTTGTGGCCATCATATAACACCAGAACATAACCACTTTCTCTAGCAGGCAAAAATTTCAACAAATGATTTTTCATGTAATGGTCAAATACAGCAGAATTTGACCATCCACTTTCAGTGACTGTGCCTACTACTCCACGGGTAGCTCCTACTAACAGGGAGTCCAGCATACACATGCAGACGGACTTTCAAAAATTGTTTTTGATAAATTAAGTAAAACGTTCTTCATAATTGGTGATATTAAGAGATTAATTCAAAGGCATTAAAAGCACAATATTGGAACAAACGTATTGTATTATGCGTGAAAAAGCCATGAAATAGTAAAAAAAGGTAATGGTTGAATGAACAATGTATATAACACGTGACTTCACTAGAGTATGCGCGATACGCGTGTTTACACCAGAAAATGCCAAGAAAATATCCCTACGTGGATATCACCCGATGTCAATATAGATGTACATGTACCGAATGAAATTATGGTTAAAATATATCATAATATTGTATATACAACTAAAACTATAAAAGTACGAAAAGTCGATATAATGAAAATGTATTTCTCCAAAATTGAACACTATTCTCGAATTAAATTGTTTGTAAGCAGAGTTTTAAACAGAACAAGTTTAAGGGAGGTAATAAAAACTAAACATTTTGTTAAATCACTGTTTGAATTGTATTTATATAAGTATTTAATGAAATGTAGGTATACCGAAGGCTTAATGTTAAATATATATCAGTATGCTCAGCGAAGAACATCGCTATGAATAATTTCAATAATTTATGCATTTATTTGGATAGACTTCTGTTCGATTTCTTTTAGATATATTTAGAACATAAATATATTTTACTACTGTACTTTTCATTATGCATGACTTTCTTTAAAAATGATATCCTTTTTCGTTAGGCTATTCTGTTTTGCATTAAAGGTTTCACGAGTCGGCGAAAAGTCTATTCTGGATGCGGACATAATGCTGTGTGGAATACGATAGCGACGGAAGTACCTATCAAACGAGCATATAAAGCTTATTTTTTTGCTGTGTTTTTATTTTCTTGGTCAGTGATAAATGTCTTGACATGTTCGTTTTTATTTTTTTGCGTACCCAATTAATTCCATTTTATAACCCCGCGACTATATCCAATAACACGACACATGAACACTTACATGGTACCATTTGAGTGTTTATGTGTCGTATGGATTGGTATCAGCGCGGGACATTAAAATGGAATTAATTGTGTACACGAAAAATTTAAAACGAGCATTTTATATCTACAAACATCCATGCTACAGAAAACATCTTGTTTTGAAATTTTGGCTTTTGCTATAACAGGAACATTGTTTTTTTATTAGGTAACTTTATTTTACGAATTACTTACCAAAATTTCCGTTGATTTTTTAGTATTAATGTTACTTTAATATCGAAAAAAAATACGCAGTCACAGTTTTGGCGCAATTCTCTGCAAGCAATGTTTTACCCGCTTAAGGTACTGATGTTGCGCAGTTTACCAATGTTCCTAATGCTTTTCTATGCGTTCAAAGAGAAACAACTGCTCATTTTGTATTCCCACTTCTTGGTTGAAGTGGTTTCCCTTTGTTTTTAACCTAGCGAGAAAGGGACATATCAACGTTAATCGTTT
>VMBQ01001766.1:130559-144864 GCA_007657795.1 Dreissena rostriformis
AATCTGGTTGCAAATTCATAACCCTTTGCATGCTGGGAAATTTGTCGTCTGCTAAAATGTTGTCTGCTGAATTTCTAAAATTAGCATTTTCTTTGATTTTTTTCTAAGACCACTATCAGAATAGCTAACAGTTTGGATCCTGATGAGACGCCACGTTTTGTGGCGTCTCATCTGGATCCAAACTGTTTGCAAAGGCCTTTTAAATTCGGTTCCAGCACTCAAAGGGTTAAGGAAGTATGATATATTTTGTTTTTGTATGGTTTTGCTTATAAAGGGAAAAGGTGAGATATTTCATTCACACACATACTTCAGTTATAAAATATTGAATCGAGTAGGAATGAAAACACATATAAAAAGTGTGGCAATATTGAATTTATCTGGACATCTTGTGACCTATTGTCTCATCTTTTAAATAACACAAACATTTAATGCCAGTTATATGCTAAATAATGTGTTTTAGATACCTTTTTAGTAAAAATATTTACATAGACAGTTCAGTATTTTTTTCCAGTGACTTCAAAATAAACAAATCTAACAAAATCTATATATAACACATTTTTTACCTAAACATACAAATGTATATTGTAAATGAACACTTATTCCAAGACGAACCATTTTTTTTTAGACAACCAGCAATTTATGTTCCTAAAACCAGAAACATCAACTGTGCCAATTTTGGACCTGCTTTGCAAGAAGGTAAAATATTTTTCACCATGATTAAAGCAAATAAAATCACAGACTTCTGCAGTAATATCTGTACCATTGGTACATACACAAATATGAGTTTAACCCATTTATGCCTAGCGTCTAGAAAAAAGGCATTGGCAAACAGCGTAGACCTAGATGAGACGCCGCATGATGCGGCGTCTCATCAGGATCTGCGCTGTTTGCTTAAAGGAATTTCTGTAAGAAATATTCTAAATGTAGAAATAAATATACTAGACATTCCTAATTTTGGAAATAAATTGATCCAATTTAGAAGGATGGGAGAGTCCACTAGGCATAAATGGGTTAATTATCTATGAATTCATGAGAACAAGTATAAACAATTGTCATATATTTTATATCACAAGTCATGGACAACATGTCACAAAAACACAAATGCATTTAGGGAACAGATTTGATACAAACAGTACTGATTAAATGTGATTTACTAAAATAAACATATGTGACACATACTTGCACCAAACATTTGGTAAGGTCGACAATTAATGTTTTAGGGAACTAACTATTCATGCCATGGTGTCTGTGAAATTGTGTCTATTCAACAGAGATTTCTAATAATCAGATGTTTCAATAAAATATGAAGAATGATTGTTCTTGATGAAATACTTCTGGTGATGAGAAAACAGCTATCATGACTTCAAATACCTGAAAATAAACAAAAACACAAATGAAAGGTGTATGTATAAAATGCCAAAAGAGTTAGGTTGCATTTAATGTATTATAATAGTATGTATAAGCCTGCTATTCATAAAAAAGTGCTCTTCTCCATCTTTTTTATGATATTATTTGTGAAGTTTCATATATTCTCTGATTTATCAACAGATTGCCTACAATGCCTTTAGATATGTTACAATGAGAAAATCATGCATTTCTAAACATGAAAACACAATAAGTTTAGTAAATGGGCTAGACAAACTTCTAAAAGGCCATGTGGTATGCCACAGTTTTACTTTGAATTTAGGTTATTTATTTATAACAAGAAACTTTGTCATGTATTACTTACAAGCATGTACATCAAATAATTATACAACAAATAAAATTATACATAATAGCCAAGGTTCCCCCCCAGGAAAGTGTGAATGGGCATGGGTGGTCCCATTCACATGGTATTAGAAAATTTACATTTTAGCCATGCTCTTGGACAACTGGGTACAATACATGTGCGTTAAGTGTCATACAAGATCAGCCTGTGCAGTCTGCACAGGCTAATCTTGAAAGTCACTTTCCACTTAAATGGAGGTTTTCGTTTATAGGGAGTCTCTTTTAAATGAAAATCCGGTGGTAACCTGACCTGCCCCAAATACACTCCCAAGCTTGCTATGTCCCGAGTTTCATTAACCCTTTCCCGCTCAGAAGCAAAGTGAAAATGGCATATGCAACCAGCATAAAACCAGACCAGCCTGCGAGTAACTCGCAGTCTGTTCAGGTTTTATGCTGTTTGCTGCTCATCAGTATAGGGTTGGAAATGAAGCCTTTAAAACTTGAATCTTGTAAGAGAGGTCCTCAATTTTATTTGATTTTCTAAGAGACTACAATAGCCAAAATGCGTATTTGAGTGGTAATGGGTTAAGATCAGTTTATACAAACTAAAGTTATTGACCAGAAACCACCTGGTTGAAGCTTCCTATGATTTTCAAACCCCGATTTAAAATTGAATGACAAAATTTCCTGTTTTCTTACTTTGCGGCCCAGTCTGTCCTGCCTGGAGGGGGGCCCCCACCCCCTACTGGTTGTCGATATCCGGCAGAGTTTTTGTTGAGAGAGATGGGCGCCGGCTGGGCCCGCTTCCAACTCACGTTAGAGTAGTCTGCTGGTAAGAAATGTGAGAAGATAAATAACATACGACACAATCACATGTCACAACATGGGTCAAACAGAGTACAATTAACTACCAAACAACAGAAGTGACAAAATATCACCTTTTATGGTAACTATAACTCATTATCTACAGTTCGAAGCACTTATTTCATATTTTTAACGGAGAGGACAACTTTTTTTCCTTATCAAATTTCCTAATCCAGTTAACATCTGGTACTAGGTATTTTTTGTTTGCTTAATTAATGCATTTAAACTGACAAATCAGCGTTTTTATATTTATTTTCTCTTGTTTGTTAAACGTCTTACTATCATTTACTTCATTTGGAGTATTTTTCCCTCAAAGTAATTTCTCAGACCCTTATTCCGCCATCAAAGTTCACTTACTGTTTGGTTTATTACTCGATAAGAACGAAGGTACATATGATGGTGACCCAGTGTTACCGGCCGGGTTGGCGCGACCTATATTCATACCGCTGCCCTTGTTGAGGGATGGGCTACCCCAGTTTGCCCCACCCAGGGGCCCAGGGCCACCTCCCTCCTTCTGAGAACTGCTCTTTGGGTTTATACCTGCAATAAATTCATTTTGTTTGCTCTTTGGGTTAATACACAAATGAGATTTTAAATTCGGACACACACAAATATTATACAAGAACTGCTCTGCAGTTGTATGCCCAGGGGTGTATTCCACATGCCTCCCTACAATGGCGAGTGAACTTCAACTAGGGGGAGCTAGATTTGTTGAATGCTAGTCCAAAAAGGCAACTCATTTTCCAAATGTAAAAACTTTAATACACACAGTCTGATCAGAAGCTACCCTGTCCGCTATTGAAACCAGAAAACCTCAAGTGTTTTTAAAGTGAAGTGTAGCTCCTGACCAGACTGCACGATTGTCGGTCTGGAGCTACAGTGGTCTCATATGGCACAAGACCCATTTTTGCATGACGCGCCTCATGTGGCATGTTACATCTTTCTTCTATTGCTACAACTTTAACCCTTTGCACGCTGGGCAATTTGTCGTCTGCTAAAATGTTGTCTGCTAAATGTCTAAAATTAACATTTTCTTCGATTTTTTTTAAAAGAATACTATCAGAATAGCAAACAGTTTGGATCCTGATGAGACGCCACGTTTTGTGGCGTCTCATCTGGATCCAAACTGTTTGCAAAGGCCTTCAAAATCCGGTTCCAGCGCTCAAAGGGTTAACTACATCAGGAACCAATTTGGAACATGTAAATGATCATTTTTGTATCCAAGTAATATGAGTTTAATTGGAATGAGACTTAAACATGCAAAAATATTCAAGTTTTGTCTGAACACTGAGGAATTATAAAAATATGCCATAATAATTATATTCTGATTTTTTTTTTATTGGAATACAACATAAGCGCAAAAAGCAAATCTGAGGACGGACTAACATTCCAAAAAAATATCATCTATGATGATAAACAAGAGAAATACAAGACACTGTTTTCAAAAATTTTCTTCAACAATAAAAGTGGTTTTGTGAAAAAAATCAAATTTGCAACAACAACAGCTACACTATTTGTGTTGTGTTCTGAGAAAACTGGGCATAATGCATGTGCGTAAAGTGTCGTCCCAGATTAGCCTGTGCACTCCGCATAGGCTAATCCGGGACGACACTTTCCGCCTAAACTGGATTTTCGCTAAGAAGAGACATCATTTAAACGACAAATGTCATAAAAGCGTAAAGTTTCGTCCCTGATTAGCCTGTGCGGGCTGCACAGGCTAATCTGGGACGACACTTGACGCACATGCATTTTGCCCAGTTTTCTCCGAACATGACAAATTTGACTGACCAATTCCATAGCAGCAATCACTAACACCCTCAATTACCAATGGCCAACTTTTCAAACTCAATTCACTGTCTCAGAACCAGTTTTGAATGTAATTTTACAATGTTTTTATGACAACATCAATAAATTCATATGTAACAAGGCTTGTCACCATAAGATGACATATGCCCCCTTTTTCCACATTTTTCGAAACCTAAACGCAGAGTGTGTCGGAAAGACAGACAGACAGACGGACAGACAGACGGACAGTGCGATCACTATATGCCCATCTTTGGGGGGATAAAAAGTAAAATGTGAGATCCTAAAATTTGGCATTTGTGAAAAGTATAACAATTTGTTACTGTTCAATTTTAAACATTACCGGCAAGAAATTTTGTGAATTTAACAATCATGATGACAACGATAAAAGTGAAACATAGAACATTGCTCTGAAATTAAAATATTTTGGTCTTTGCTTCTGACTTTGACATTCATACATGCACTCAAGAATTGTACAATGAATGTCTATACACAATGCCTTTATGACACATTTTAAGCTGGAAAATTTAAGGGGGGCAACTTTCAGCGAATAATTTAGCATGCTTTTAACAAATTTCCAAACAAACCAAACCAAAGATGTGATCTGTGTTCTATTTCCAAGTCATGCACCCTTGCCAAACCATTAAACAGGTGCTTGGTTTACCATGGGTCCAGAGATCATACTCATTGGGTCTCTGTCGGCCATTCAGAGTTATCAATGCTCGCGATTGCTTGTAATTATCATTGACACCACCAGCAACACCTGAGAGTGCACAGGAGAAACATGGAAAAGATGAAATTTTATCTTAAGGGGCTTTAATGGATGTATATAAACAATATACATGTCTCTGAAAATGTTAGTGCTAAATCTCACTTTGAGAACTACACATGCAAGTCCGTTTTTTTTTCTTTTACACTAACTGGCTACCCAGCAACAGATGTTTGTTTCATCACTTAGATTTGTAGTGACTGAACAATTTTTTTTCTTAGCGTTCCTTGTTTATTGGATGTTCAATATTAAAACATTTTGTTTTAGTCTTAATAAAATTTTGCATGAGTCATTTTAGAATATATAAATGTTCCATTTTGTTTGGTGAAAATTAATCCATTCAAATAAACCTAGGAATTATGCTGATGTAATCAAGGGATCACATGAGCCGCATCAGGCAAAATGTGTCTTTCGCCATATGCAGCTAACGTTGCCACAGAACAGCCTGTGCAAACGACAGGACGACAGGAACTACGCTGTCCGCTGTTAAGCACAAGGTTTCGTGGTCAACAGACTAATTAAAAATTGCCTTCTAGTGATGTGTTATCGGTTTAATTACCCAAACCCTTAAAAAAAACTGCAGACATTTAATTGTGAAGCATTTGGGTAAGAATATTATGAAGGGGTGTTGATAGCCATAAACATGAAATCCATGATTCTGATTTATATGATGTTTCATAAAAAAAAAATAGCAGACAATGCGCACAGAAAGTGTTTCCCTGGAATCACACACAGTGGTCATGGTGAAATCTTACCAGGCAGGTATCTGGCCTTGGACATATAGTGCTGTTTAGCCGAACCCTCGCGCGACCGACCAGACGGTACTCTGTTATTGGTCTTTGAAGACTTCTTACCCAATATACTCCTGGAATACAAATGTAAAATGTATATAATGGTTACAAAAATATAATTCAGGATCTTAAAGGGAATCGTTCAGAGATTTTGGCATGTTTTGAAGTTTGTCATTAAATGCTTTAAATTGATAAATGCAAACATCGGAACTGAATACCTCCATTATAAAACAAGAATAAAATATTAAAGACAGGAAAAAAGTAATCCGCACTGGTGCTCGAGCCGCGTACCCTTGGAGTAAAAGTCGTAATGTCACAAAATATAACGATAACAACAGAATCTTCAAATTATTCAATCGTTTTGCGTTTGTAACGCTTTGTAATTTTTAGGTTTTTAAATCGTCAAAAGATGCATATAATGAGTATTTTAAAGCATGGTGTATGTTCAGTATTACTGTTACCTGGCAAATATTATAACTACAACCAAAACTTGCAGATCTGAAACTATTTTTTCATTTTTGTCAATTTACCAAAACATGAACAAGTACCTTTAATATTAGATCCAACATTTTTGTCCAAAATAGACATGAAACAAGTGATGTGTTTGAGCAACACTATGTCCCCTTTTGACCTTGACCTTTCACCACTCAAAATGTGCAGCTCCATGAGATACACATGCATGCCAAATATCAAGTTGCTATCTTCAATATTGCAAAAGTTATGGCCAATGTTAAGGTTTGTGCAAACAAACCAACAAACAGACAGGGTAAAAACAATATGGGGAGACTGGGGGACATAAAAATGGTTTTATGTATACATGTACATATAAATGTTCGGATTGGAACAAGTATACACAAGTATACATATAAATGTTAGGATTTGAACAAGTATACACAAGTATACATATAAATGTTAAGATTGGAACAAGTATACACAAGTACACATATAAATGTTAAGATGGAACAAGTATACACAAGTATACATATAAATGTTCGGATTGGAACAAGAATACATATAAATGTTAGGATTGGAACAAGTAAACACAAGTATAAATATAAATGTTCGGATCGGAACAAGTATACATAAGTATACATATAAATGTTTGGATTGGAACAAGTATACATATAAATGTTAGGACTGGAACAAGTATACATATAAATGTTAGGATTGGAACAAGTGAACACAAGTATACATATAAATGTTCGGATTAGAACAAGTAAACATAAGTATACATATAAATGTTAGGATTGGAACAAGTTTACACAAGTATACATATAAATGTTAGGATTGGAACAAGTATACATAAGTATACATATAAATGTTCGAATTGAAACAAGTATACATAAGTATACATATTAATGTTTGGATTGGAACAAGTATACATAAGTATACATATAAATGTTAGGATTGGAACAAGTATACATAAGTATACATATAAATGTTCGGATTGGAACAAGTACACATAAGTATACATATAAATGTTCGGATTGGAACAAGTACACATAAGTATACATATACATGTCAGGATTGGAACAAGTATACATTAGTATTCATATCAATATTAGGATTGGATACTGCAGTTGTTTTCTAATTAAACACAAACAAATAATTCAATTTATATACACTTAAATACTTTAGTTATGTCTGTTAAGTCTGAACACTGTTACTCTGCCAAACCAAAAGTTTATGACACAAACGTTGCACTATATCTTATCATCCATACATCCCTAGTTTAATTGCACAATTTTAAGCACAAGAAAAAGCTTTCTAGCCTATTAACAATGCATGAATTCATACCCACAAAATAGATGTGTGCAGTTTCAGATCAAGACTAAAGGCATTTTAAGTTTTTCTCAAAATCATTGGATATAGTCTGTAGATATAACAGAACAATTATCATACAACTTCTAAACTTACGATACAAAATCTTGACTTACGATAAGAAATCATCCTCATCATCATTAAACATGTTTTCTTTTTTCTCATTCTGGGCACCAATACTAGGCAAAGCCTTGGGGGGCGAGGCCTTTTGTTTCCTAGGAACACCGAAATCTTGATCATCAAAGTCGTCCCATGTGTCGGACACGCCCCCTCCCCAACGTTTCCGGGCACTCTGCTTCTTTGTGACAGATAACTGGAAACCATCCTTAAAGTAACAAGCAAATTCATTGAATTGATTGATATCCCCCGCAAATTTCAAAATTGTGTGACATGAACTGACGGAATGAGGGATGGACGGAAAAATGACGGACAGACAACACTTATTCTATATCCCTCCGCCTTTGGCAGGGATAAAAAAAGTTTTTTAAATTATAAATTCTGGTTTATTGACATCCGAGTTAAAATGTTGGATATTACTTTAACTGGATAAAAATGCATTGATGTTTAACCATTCCCTTTATCTAGGATAATCGTAATGTCTAAATATCAACATATTCTTTTCTCAGCAATGATAAGAACATGAATTTGATGATTTGAGCATAACAAGTAAACTTTCTGTGTTGTAAATTTGAATGTTTTCCAAAATGTCCCAAGACAATTGTGTTGTTTTAAGCTAACATTTGGTTTTATGATCTGCAACAGAATACTATTTGAAAAGAAATATTGAGATGCAATTAAGATTTTTGAAAGGGAGATTTTCTGCCTTCAAATAGGAGTCATTCTACTACAAAGTCTGCACTCACATCTATGTCCTGATTGGCAGGCTTCTGACTGTAATTTGGCACCACTGGCTGTTGCACATTGGGTACAGTGGGTTTCTCGTGGAACATTCGCCCCACACTCGGTTGCTGTGGTGACGCGACACTCGGTGGTTTCTCGGGTGATTGTCGGTAGGCCGGCTGGGAGGGGGTGGTGTTCTGGACTGCAGGTCGCGATGGGGCCGGCTGGGTCGTGCCCAGATTCTGACCCACTTGGAAGTATGGATACCGTAAAGACTGAAACATTAACTTATTGTATTCTCAATATGACTTAATAAGCAATGTGATGATTCAGATTTGTGAAGATATCAAACTAAAAATGTATTTCCAACTGGACTGAGTAAATATAAAAGATCAATGGTGGGACTTATTATAAAAAAAACTTTGATATCGCCTATACATAAGTTATCTGGATAGTATTATGATATCATATACTGATATCCAGATACTACTTATGGTATCTGTTGACATCCCTATCAAATAGTGAAGCAGGCCTTTCCCCAAGATTGTGTTAAGGCACAGAGGCAAAGACCGCCAGTTGGCAATTACTTCGATTTTTTCTTATATTGTGCACTATAATTTAACTTCTGCATTTTTTCACAGCTTAAACAAGCACAAACAAATGACAATTGGAAGTTTAATTAAAGGTGTGTTCCAGCATTGACAATTCAGACCCAGAGGTACCACTGATATTGAAATTCAGGCACAGGGTTGCCAATGTGATAAAAGCCTCTAGGCCTTAAAGTTTTCCCTAGGACAACAGGCCCAGCAGTTGTTCATACCTGACTGGATGTGGGTCTCTTCTGAGGGTTCCAGTGCATCATGTCCTTCATGAGCTGTATCGCCTCATTACTGGCATTGGGGATCAGCGTCTTCAGGTTCTGGGGAACACATTGGGGCCAACGGAAGTTCATTGCAGTTGCTAGGCGATAACCCTCATCCCAGTCCTCCTGTGGAAATCAAGGCACATGACTGATGTTGAGGGTGAAAAATTGACAATAATGAAAGAATTGTTCTTGGTTTTAGTCCTGAACGCAAATATGAGCAAAGTAATGCAAAAATGGGTCTTATGCCAAATGTGACCAGCGTAGCTCCAAAAGCATGTGAAATTGCGTAGTCTAGTTAGGCGCTTCCCTGTCGGCCTTAAAGTCACTCAGGACTTTGTGGTCTCATTAGCTGACAGGGTAGCTCCTGACCAGACTGTGCAGATAAACAGGCTTATCTGGAGCTACGCTGGCTGCATATGGCATAACACTCACTTTCGCATGACGTGGCTCTTTTGATAGTCATTTATTATCAAATTCAGGGTATACATGCATTATGGCTAGCAATGTGGTATAGATGGAAATGAACATTACATATGTGGAGCGTTGTGAGAAAACCACGAAAAATGCTTGTGCGTAAAGTGTCATCCCAGATAAGCCTGTGCAGTCCGCACAGGCTAATCAGGGACGACACTTTCCCGCTTTAACTGGATTTTCGCTAAGCAAAGACATCATTAAACAATAAATACCATAAAAGCGGAAATTGTCGTCCCTGATTAGCCTGTGTGGACTGCACAGGCTAATCTGGGATGACAATTTAAGCGCATGCATTATGCCCAGTTTTCTCAGAACACGACACATATATAGCTACAATACACTGTAACTTGATGACATAAAACACTCAAATCTAGTCTAAGATGCCTCATGCGCTCCAAATATTAGAGAACTCACATGCCTTTTTTTGGACGAGACATTTGTACCAAAACTGTTTCATAGACAAACATCCATGTTTGGGTTGCAGTGACCATTTGCATGTCTTTCTTTTTCAATACTAGAAACATGGCATTTGTGTGTTTTTCTAGGCAGAAAAATGGAAATGACGGATGAAGCATCAATGTATGGTTTAAGGATAGAACACAATATTCTTGCGAGTGACTCGCAGCCTGTTCAGGTTTTATGCTGTTCGCTGCTCATGAAGGATTTAAAACTTGAATATAGTAAGAAAAGACTTAAAATTAATTTGATTTCTTAAGTGACTCCAAATGAGTCTAAGTGCGTTTTTGAGTGGTAAAGGGCTAACCTGCTTGGGGGTACCAAGGACTGTGCACACTTTGAATATCTCATCTATCTCTGAACTGCCTGGGAACAGAGGACGTAATGTGTACATTTCTGCCATTATGCACCCCACCGCCCACATGTCTATTGGACTGTTGTAATTTGTGGACCGTAATAAAACTTCTGGAGCTCTATACCTGAAATAGTATACACAGATGTCAAATAAATATATTAAAATATGTAACTCATTATAATGATTATTTATTTGCTTAATCCTTAATACACCTATCAACAAAAACATGAATATATAAATTATGCAAAAAAACTTTCCTCCCTTTAAAATTAGGCAGCAAAAGAAAGCAAAACTGCAACAATAGTGGCACATGGCAATTTTTTCTAGCCATATTTGTCTTTCAAACAGAAACATTTTGAAAAGTTTTGGTTCAGTAAAAACAGAAGTAATTAAGACAACATTTTATTGTAGCCCTTTGATCAATAAGGTTTATTTGCGGTTGAAAACCATATGTCACAACTTTCTCAAACTTAAGGAAAATCCCTTATTAATCAAGGGTAAAAACGATGCTGACCACTTTTATGTTTTGTGAAATAATTATAGCAGATATGGTATTTACTTTTGAAAAGATTTTTAATTAGTCAGCTTGCTATCTACCCCACGATTAATGGGCTTTACCAAAATCTAGCATTCTGAAGTAAGTATATTGCTATATATATAATATTGCTTGAATCCTAAACAAACAAACAGTTCTTATAAATTTAGCTGCACTCTTGGAAAACTGCTCTTGATGCATATGCGTGAAGTGTCCAACCAGGGACGACACTTTCCGCTTTAATGGTATATTTTGTTTAAAGGAAGTCTCTTCTTAATGAAAATCCAGTTTACACGGAAAGTGTCGTCCCAGATTAGCCTGTGCATACTGCACAGGCTAATCTGGGACAACACTTTACGCACATGCAACAGTATATCAGAGAGGCAGAGCAGCATTACCATCTTGTAGAGACATAGTCTGTGTACGGTGGCCGAGATCGAACTTCTCGTGCCAGACCGAAGTCTGCAATCTTCACACAGTCTGGCCCTGAACACAACAAGTTTTCTGGCTTCAGGTCACGATGAAAGAAACCTGCAAGAAGAAATTTAGACCAAGATAATTATCTAATCACTAATTATATCATGACGGAAAATGCAGAAGAAAATAAGAGAAACGAAAGTTAGTATATGTTTAGGAATGGTACATTAAATTAACAGGTAAACCAGAATTTGTTGTTATTATATATATTTATAACTTAAGTTCTTTTTCTGTTAAAATGTATGTCATGTTCCAACAAATCAAATGTACAAAGTGTTCTTTTAATTCTATTTTATGTTCTTTTTGTTTTACTTTATAGAATGTACTGGGGTAACTTTGTGTTTGAATATGACATTAAATGGTAATGTCTTCTCACATAAAGGTATGAAATAGCAAAGGCTCAAATTTAAAAAATAAATATGTACAGTTGTAAAACCAATGGGTTTAAAGTATTATTTTCATTTGTGTGGTATAATGACTAAGTAGTGATTTACTTCCTTTCAGCACCTACTACACCCCAGTTAATTGAATGCTCTATTTGTTAACAATAAATCAACGTAATCATATTACAACTTATACCATAATTGTACATTATTCGTAAGATAATTGAATCCATAGTAAAGATAATGTCAACTTTTTGGCAAAATGCCTTTCACGCAATGGACATGATCAATACATTCTTCAATAATCCCTGGGCTTTGAAGACCAAACAGCCAGCTAAATGAGATATATGCAAAATCACAATGAAGTTTAAGGTTTTGCACATTTTCTTATTTATTTTAAAGACATCCACAGGGTGCTACAAATAACATTTTTTTTTAATTAATACCATTTTTAAAGATTTAACAATACCTTCAATAAAACATAAAGAAATAAAAACATTTTTAAATTATTTAAAGATATTTCGCTAGTTTCAAATCGACTCTACTGTAAACATTTTTAACTGTCAACATTTGGGGAAATTTTCAGTCTTTTATTAACTCATGAATATGATAAAAAAAAACACAATTTATTAGCAAATACACTAACAAATTTGTTATAAACAGTACACTCATGTAATCTGCAGCAGTTTTTCTTAAATTTACAATAGTAAACAAGAATATCAGTAAAACTGATGGATGCTTCCCGCTGATACGCTTTGTTGAAAATCTATTATTAGCCTCGGTGAGCTAGACCTTGACCCCAGTGACCTCAAACCTCATCAAAAGGTAGAGGTCCATGCAAGGTACATGTACCTACATGCAAAATATGTAAGAGATCGGTAAAATATTGAAGGCGCTATTAGAAACTGTAACAAAAGTGTGACGGAAGGAAGGAAGGAAGGGAGGACAAACTGGCAACCAAATGCTCCACCCAATATTTTCGGGGAGCTTAAACAATATGCCCATGTTTCTTTGTGCAAGGTAAAGAAAAAGTTTAAACAGACACCACAATTTCTGCACATTTAATTTGGTAAGCTTTTTGAGAACAGACACTTTTCCCAGGGTTTAGCACCAAACAACACCTAATTACTTAAGTTTTTTGGCAGCACCACTGATTTATAAAAAAATAATCTTATCATGAACAGCCAGTATGGGGTCTTCAGGTCATGGTATTTAGACTTGTTATTTCTATATATGGAACCTACTTTGTGTTGATTTAAAAATGCAATTAAGCTTTTTGAGAACAGAGACTGTTCCTAGGTTGTAGCACCAAACAACGCTTAATTACTACAGTTTATGGCAGCGCCACCAATTTATTAATAAAATCTCATGAACAGCCTATATGGGGTCATCAGGTCATGGTATTTAGACTTTTTATTTCTCTAATCCTTTTTATAAGCATACAGCAATAACTATATTCATTTTATGAACGTCACTGTCAATATAACACCTTTATAGCGGTCATTTTCCATTGTTACTCTTAATCTTTATTAATTCAACTGGAATAATTCCTCTTTACTTTGGAGGTTATCCAATAATGGGTAATTTCATTACAAAGGTGAATAGAATGGCAGATTGACAAAATTCAGCGCAAGACTAAACTAACACTATCTTTTCCTCACAGACAGATATATCAAGTTAACAGTTCACTAATGATTTCAAACTGGTAGCCTAATGAAATTTAATTCTGAACATTGTGCTCAATACAATAACAATAG
The DNA here is from genome assembly GCA_007657795.1 of Dreissena rostriformis. NCBI lineage: Eukaryota > Metazoa > Mollusca > Bivalvia > Myida > Dreissenidae > Dreissena > Dreissena rostriformis. The sequence goes on from VMBQ01001766.1 coordinate 144,457, forward strand.
AAAAACTAAGATGTAATTTAGTAGCATGTAACCTGCAACACAAAAAACTGGATGAGTGGGTGTATTTTACAAGTCAACAAGTTAAATATTTGACAACTTGGCAAGACTGACTCATTCTTCAGACAATGCATAAGTAAAAACTACCATAATAGCTCCTTTTTGTCCTTCACTTGCACAAGAAAATGGGACAAAAACATTTTAATTTTGGAGGTATTTTTTAAACTTCATATTTGTAAATTCACATTGCTTTACACATAAGTGTCATGATATATTATCATTTAGGTTTCTTTAACAGGACTTTTTTTAAGTGGCTAGGGATATGGCCTAGGCCATAAGTTTCAACAATTATTAATTAAAAATACTTTGGTAAAAGAACAATAATATCCATGAATTTAAAAAAAAAAAAAA